>JACXGM010007740.1:0-30123 GCA_016801145.1 Umbra pygmaea | reverse complement strand
GGTGAGGTAGGATGGGGTTTGAGTCCTTCATACTGTCTGGATGAGGTAGGATGGGGTTTGAGTCCTTCATACTGTCTGGGTGAGGTAGGATGGGGTTTGAGTCCTTGATAGTGTCTGGGTGAGGTAGGATGGGGTCCTTTTTACTGGCACAAATGCGCTTTGGGCGTGTCCAAATCCACTTTTGCTAGTTTGACAGCAGATAAAAGGGTCCATGAGCCGGGCACATGGTCTAAAAGAGTTGAACTAAGTGTCTTCATTATTTCATGGGTGTGTTTTGGGCATGAAATAAACCAATCAGAGATTCATCTCACAGTCCTTTTAAGAGCCAGTCACATTTGTACCTTTCGCTCATTGCTATTATGATGGCGGATTTGCACCGTAATATTTTTGTTTGTAATTTTTTGCATGTTTGTCTGCTGCTGCGCTTCCCTGTGTGTGTTTAACAAGCATAGTGTGCACATGTTGTGCATACACCTAGGTGCATTTGACTAATTTGCTGTAAAAATAACAATGAGGTGCTGCGCTGCACTATTGACTTTAGACCAGGTTTTTGTTGGTCAATGGTGCGATCACTTTCCGATGCCTCAAGGTAGTAAAACACCCAGAATTATCCTGAACCTTATCCTTGTTAGACCAGCACGCCCATGGACGTAAATATGGGCGTAGGTGCATTTGCTATTTAAACAACGCGGGCACCGGACGGGAAATTGACAGCTGCGTCGGTCTTAAACTAGCAAAGCTAAGTGCAAGATAGAGCCCGTAGTCTGAATGTTGCTAGTTTGATTCCTGACTTTGGCAATTGTCGTTGTGTCCTTGAGCAAGGCACTCAACCCTTAGTTGCTTCAGGGGGATGTCTTTCTACTTAATGTAGGTTGCTCTGGATAAGAGCATTTGCTAAATGACTGAAATGCTTATTTTCAGGTTCAACTCTACCTCAATCATCATACCAGGATCATTCAATCCAAATGTGCCAGAGACTCCGCCCCTACGCCAGCACTGTAAGCTCTGCCCGCCATGCCGGTACCTGCTGCTTCGCCTCCTACACCAGTGCCAGTAGCTCCACCCCCTATAGTCCTGTAATCCAGTCAAATAACCCGTCAAATGTGCCTACAAAGAAACATTTTCAATTCTCTTTCCATCACTTCTTTCCACAGACAGAGGCTGCATGCTATTGTCAGAAAAAAAATCTCTAAAAAGCTCTCAATGACTGGCTTTACAATATGTAACCTCATCTCATTTTCAGTTGGCCTTCTCTGAATTTACTTGTGCATAATCAACTTGTTTAGAACCATTGGTGCTAAAGGAAATGGCCTGACAACAGAACATGCAAATGTTCCGCAGCATAGATCCACTCCAGCTCATCTCTGCACACTCATCATGTACACTTAACGTCAAACACACACCATACACACACTTAACGTCAAACACACACCATATACACACTCAATGTCACACACCATCTAAACTCACAATTACACACACTCACATTGCATGTTCAATCCAACAACCTCACCATTGACACACAGTCTCACACGCACCCACAAACAAATTACAGACAGGTTCACCAAACACGAGCACACATATTAGGTCCATGTTGGCATCCCATTTTGAACACAATGGTGTATTGTGCATAGTGCTACATGAATTGGTATATACTGTAGGTACAGTATCTGCACAGTCTTCCATTGTGGATGTACATATGGATTCTTTATATTTTTATCTTGCAGTCTTTCTCTCACGCCATATGCTACAGATGTTGCCTCCAACTGCATTGTCAAGAATCCACTACTCTAGCATTTTGCAACACCACCAGCAATGTCTGCCATAAGGTGTATGCAACCAATAACATTTTGAAACATTAAAGCTTAGAGAATGTGCGCTTATTATTTTGTTTTGTGTTTATTCGTAGCCCAGAGATAGCTTCATAAAGCCGTTCAATAGCGTTGTCTCTTTGAGTCAGTTCAGAGGCTTTGTTGCATCCAGTTTTGATAGACAATTACACTTTGATATATTTTATCACTTCAGTACACAAAGAAGCCAAACACAATCAATTCACAGCACAGCTTTATCAACATATGGTTTTGTTTAAAGTAACTTCAACTCAAACAGCCATCACTGAATCTTAAAACTACAAATATTTGTTAATAACTATAAATATTTATAATTATGATATAAATATAAGTTTGATAAAGAATATTTATGGTATCTTACTGCCAGCAGGGTTTAAAAAAATGTCTAACTCGGGTATAGTATCATTAAATTACTGTGTATGCATACATTTTGTTACCTTTATTCATACAGAGATATCCAGGTGACAGCTAGGACTCTTTAATAGTTAAGTCCTGTATTACAGCAACAACAAAAACATACAAATATACAGACATAAAATACACGTTAAGATATCGAGTGATATAGTGGTAAAATGGTCGGTAAACTCTGATTGGTATTTGAAGTAATAAAAACGGATAGTATGCAGCATTTACTTGCGTTAATTCTTGATTAGGGCACTATGAATGTCTTAGAAGAGGAAAGCGCAAAGAAAGAATCTCTGTAATACTACAGCATTACTTTTAATTATAATTGGTTAGAACTATTATATGATAGCGCTGGCAAGACAAACCATTGCTTCTCTTTGTTGTGTACTTCAAATAACCTCCCACAAGTTCCCTCAATTCGGTTTAATTTTTTTATATGAGAATAAATGATCTTTCAGCTGTAATTTATTCACAGGAAACTGTGCAGCAATTTATTTAATTAGCAGCTGTAAGGTACAGAGACTGAGGCTCACTGGCCAATGATGCTACATTTTTAAGCCATAGTAATTAATGGTAGTACTATTCAAATAGCTCCTAGTGATTTCCTGCATATGCATCACAGGGGGATTTGAATATGTTGAATATTCATTAGACTTGCTGGAAGGTAGAGTTTGGGTGGTTTCTCCATCCTTATGACACCACTGTTAATGATGTAGACATCCCTGTAGGACATGAAGACAAATGCTCTCCAAAATATAACCAACATCTTTAACTCTTATTATGTTTAAGCAAATCTGCTTATGTTGAAATTTAGAAATGGAAGGATTTCTAGTTGAGAAATTTTAATATTATTATTGGATTTAAGCCCATTCCTATCGTGGACAGCATGCACTGTACTGTTTAATGTCACCATTCTTCCCTTAACAGTTTTTATTTCTTCATAACAAAAATGTCCCTCTGCCACAGAACTGCAATATCATATATTTTCTATTGCCAAGCCCAAGATCACTGAGCATATTGCATGTGGTCTCTAAATATGGCATGTGTTCTCTATATGGAATGTGTTCTCTAAATATGGCGTGTGTTCAATATACAGTATATGGCATGTTTTCTTTAAATAATGTGCAACACATCTTCAGGTGTGCTTGCCCCTGATTATAACTCCACATGGAGATGGGAACGTGTAAAATGGGCCATAATATCATTCCCCAGGTCTCGCTTTGCTCATCTGTTTGTTCTAAAGAGCATTACAATCTGATTGGATCAGAAAGCCTAATGTCAACTATAACTGAAAAAAAGTATTTCTGGCAAAAAGAGAAATGCAAAATTTAAGACGTGAGAGATTAAGACAGGGTGAGAAATGAACACACCAATCATTGTCATTGCACTTTTGCATAATGTATTTAATATAGGTTACAATTGTACTTCTACATACTGTACTCAATATAGGGTATCATTGTATGTCTATGTACTATACCTAATATTGAATTGCCATTATGTATGAAATGTGCTATATAAATAAACTTGCCTTGCCTTGCCTAATATAGGTTAACATTGTATTTCTGCATAATGTATTTAATATAGGTTAACATTGTATTTCTGCATAATGTATTTAATATAGGTTAACATTGTACTTCTGCATAATGTATTTAATTAATATAGTTTATCAATGTATTTCTACATAATGTATTTAATATAGTTTATCAATGTATTTCTACATACTATACCTAATATTGGTTATCATTATACTTCTGCATAATGTATTTAATATAGGTTATCATTGTATTTCATTCCATACTCATTATAGGCCCTCAAAGTGTAAACTGACATATTTGGAAACAAAACCTATACATCACACATCAATCAAGCACATTAAAGGGAAGTGGCTGGTCAGCAATGCAGACCCTAAAAGTCACACCAACGTATTTTGTAAAGACTGCACACCTAATCAAATCTGCCCTGAGGTTTAGAACATAAACTGTTGAGTTCACCATGGGTTTATTTGGAGGCTATGACTATTTCACACTGTAACAGATTGAGGAAGGGGCAGAGAGATAGAGAGAGGGAGTGGCACAGACAGGCAGACATAAATGAAGATAGAAAAAAGGGATACATTGAAGAAAAATAGAGGTTAAAGGGAGGTGAAAATAAAACACAACAAGAGAGAATATTGCAGTGGGGGGGCACTGCAGGCGTTACAGAATACAACGTTGCCTGATAATTCTGTTTGCGATCTGGGCCAATGTTTCCGAAAGCCTTGTATAAGTGGTGTAACATGAGCAATGGTGCATAAAATGTCCTGATGTGACAATAAAAGAGCTTGACAATGACGACTGACTTTAACTTTTAAGAGGCCATGGCCGACTTGTTTTACCCTGCTATTAGTCTGAATCACATTTCGGTGTGAAGCCTGTGAGTGATTTTACGTCCACAGGGTCAAATATGAAATAAAAAATGTATACTGTGGCTCAGTGTAGAATAACTGGGTTGAACATTTAGTATTTTAGTGTATATAATTTTGTGAAGTAGGATGGACGTATTTCAGGTGGTCCTGAACATTTTAAGAAATATAACTGATAGAATCAATAATAGTAAAGTCAATCATAAGGTTTGAAATGCATCCCAAATGTTTAGTATGTTTAACAAATCCTCTGACTGTTCTATTTGATTTGTGTAAAAAACAATATTATCACTGATGAAAATAATAATACTGGTAAATATAAAATTTGTGGAAGGAAAACTAAAAAGTAATGTAATTCTGGTTTTACAGTATATATCAATGTAGGAATGCACTGACAGAGTCCATTCCATTGTGTCGCCTTCAATTTCATTGGTGGGGGAAAATATTTGATTGCATAATATCCAACCCCTGTAGGCTGTGGTCCAACCAATTGTCTTGTACGTACATTCTTATGAACAATGATGTTATTATGACCAGACAGTTTTCCATTTTTTGTTTCCATTGATTCAGTGTCACAAACAATTACAGACAGTAAGATTATAGTTATTGAAAAATATGATGTAAACTTTGTGTGGGGAATGGAACAAGTTTGTTCCATTATACAGAAAACACTCTGGCCAGGACAGCAACTCTCTCAGCAGAATGTGTGCTGAGTAATCGTCTTTTAAGGAAAAGTAAAACACCATCTGTGGCTGTTAATTTCAATAGTATTAAAACAATCTATTAAAAGATCCCCCAGTATCAACAATATGCCTGTGTGTTTCACTGTATACTGTAGGTTTCACAGAAATCATTACAGCCCAACCTAAAACTGTTCATTTAAACATGAAAATGCAATCGATGAGTTGTTGCATCCGCTACACAAGCTGTGGTGGGTAATGTTCACACAGCTTGAGTTTATGAGACCTCACAGCAAAAAGACAGAAAACTAACCACTCCAAAATAAGAACAGGGTAGATACGCTGGCTAATTATTTATATGGGGGAAGCCTCCTGTACACTGTAAAAAGTAATCTTGCTTTTTGTTTGTTTCAACATATTTTTCAAAGTTATCTCAACTGAAAAATAGTTAAATCCACAAACATTGTATAATTTTTCATGTTTTCATGAAGTCAACTAATCAGAAAATTATGAGAAGTTGACTCGATGAGTAAAATTGCCAAGTGAAATATTAATTTCATGTTGAGTCAACGATAAAGCTTGGTAAAACAAAATACTAATTCAAATTGACTTAGCATTATGAGTTGAATCCACGCAACAGGGTTACTAATTTTGTGAGTTGAGTCAACAAATTACTTTTTACAGTGTACAATTGAAAGAAAGGCAGCTCCACCATTTATCACTCAAACAGTAGTATAGAGAATTAAACCAATCCCCTAAAACAATCGGCATACATTTTACACCATGAATCATCAAAGCAGATTATTAAAACATAACAACACAAAGTCGAGTGATGAGTGGGCGTGTCCGTCAAACAGGACTTGGGTAAGGTCCACTGCAGAGAAGATGGCAAAACAATCAGGGAAATTCATTGAGAGAATGATGCTGCCTAATTTATTACATCGCTATGACTAACACAATTACCGTATTAATTTTATCTCATTCTCGCACTCTCACATTCTCTCCTTTTCTTAGCCTCTCTTTCTTTCTCTCTCTCTTTAAGTGGTTTCTTCTTCTTTGGTTTATGCTTTGAATGAGGAGTTAATCTTCTAACCTACTAAAGGACTTAAATGGTGGGCGGCTTTTCCACCTGTGGTCAGACCTTCATGAAAAGGCAGTCTGGTGTCTCAAATTACATTGCAACTTGTCTATATGCTTCTTGCTCGCACTGTTCTCCATGTCATAAGAAAGATGGCCGCCACCAGGTCTATGAGAGTAATGTGCTCCCCGCCCAGGCACATCTACCTCCAAAAGAATGCGTTGCCAATAGTATAAATTTACCATAGTCACTCCATCTGGGCACATTCATTTCCAGCGGCACTGGATGTCCTACAAAGCATTTTCCATCTTATACTCAGAAATAGACAGTGTAGCAAGAACACAGCATCACCTGAGCAGTACACGATCTAAGTGGTTGCTAGTTAATACTTGTTGGTCTTGAAATCTTGTCATATTATGAAAAACTACTTTGAATAATTGCCAAAATAGCAATATTCAAAAAACAACCTACTGTACATAAGCAACAGCTTCATAGACTGCTTGCAGGTTTGGTGGTAGGCACATTTACAATTCTCCTGAAAGTTTCCAGTCAATTCAAAGCAATGGAATTGATGCCATTATTTACCTGAAGTTGTTATTTTCAATGAAACTACTCCTCTCCCTACTGATGGTTTGACCCACTCACTTGAACCCCTAAAAGCTGTATTGTGTGGTATATTCCGTCATGAGAACTGTTTCAGTGCAGTTAACTGAAAGAGCATGTGCAGGTCTGATGTGTATTAGCATGCTATAAAAAACCAAAGTGACATAGAGTGGTTTCTAGACAATGAAACAAATTTGGCATTTGGGGGCTTTTAGCTTTTACAGTGTCTGTATAAAAGCCAGTCTTGTAAACACCACAGCTAGAAGGCATTTGCTTGTAAGGCCAACGCTTAGCGGTCAGATTTATTTGGTGACAAATGCCTGGCAGTGAGCTGATGAAAGGTACAGATTTTCCTTCCATTTTCAAGTCATTCGAAATGTCGGGCGCTAACAGCTCTTTAGTGCTAAGTATGCTATCATTTAAAAGAAAATGTCTGTGATAGTTTTAAAATGCACTTTACGTTAACCGTGGATTGTTTAGATGGGTACGATCTAATGCCTATCATTTTACAAATCTGGCATGAAGGCAAACAACTTTGCAAAACAAAAAATTGCACATCTCCTAATGGACTGTAAGTGTTTTCCTATGATATACTAGTAAAGTGCACTTACAGTAGAACCGGTGTTTATAGCTTGGAGTGAAGTGATTGAAATTACTAAACTTTTAAATTGAGATTTTTCCCCTCAATATGCAGGTGCTTCAGTAAGTGCTTTTCTCTGTCGACTCAGTATACAAACGTGTCCTCAAATGACCTGCTTGCCTCGCAAATAGATTATATGTGGCCCTCATCCAAAACACATCTCTGTAGGGCACAAGGGTATGCGTTTACATTTTTCTACTTTATAATATCAGCCATTGAGCATCAGGAAATCTGTTAAAATACCATGCATGTTAGCCCTACATTTTACAGCAGATAAGTGAAAGGCCTAAGTGGACTTAAATGTTTGTAATGTGTACTGATTTTTTGTGGACCACTGCCAAAAACCACACCTGTTTTCATAGTTTATGTACAAGGGACAGGTATTCCAGCAGCGTCGCAATTCAGTGCACAATTGTTAGGTGGGTAATATCATTAAAATCATATCCATCTTATCTGACTCTGGGGATAGGCTCATTACTAAAAACTGTGAGGTAATATATCTGACCTTGTGAATTAAATATTGTGAAAGGCCCTGTCTGTTGTTGATTTTCTAAGTAACCTTCTGAGATACCCCTTAATTCAGCCTCCAACTCATCACTAATTACATTGAAATTGTGTGAAGTGTGAGGGAAGGGGTCAGGGTATGCAAAAAGTTATTGCACCCCACATCTGTGCCAGCTTGTCAACACAATGTGGATTAGTTCTGCTCAGTCCCAGGTAGTCTAGGTCACAATTGCATCCATGAAGGCATAAAGAAATTATTGTTTTAAGGAAAACAGGATTCACTTTGTATTTTCAGTCATTTGTTATAAATTTTATAGATTAATCAGTTGTAAATAGAAACTGATGACATGATACTACAATTAGCATTGCTTTCTCCCGTTTTCGAATCAGTACCAGCTATGCCAGACTGAAAATACCTCCAAATTTTATGGCAGATGTTACAGTTTTACCAACTCACTGTAAAGTATGACCCTCAACACCAGTACACACGCCTGTAACTTGAGTTACCTCCTCACTCGCTATGGCGACACAAATCTCCCCGTTAATGCAGCGCAGAAGGGCCTTATGTTTTACAACCTCCCCGGGAGCAACCGTGCCTTCCCTCTGCTAGGCTCAGGGAACTGCTGCCGAGGGACTTCTCCGGGGTTTGATTACCTATCCTTTTGTGACGCCCAGGAGAGAGAGCGGGAGGATGCTGTCGTAAATATCCCACCGTGACTTTACAGCCACTGGGCCGAGGCTAAGTGAACAGAGGAAATAGGGCAGAGAGGTACAAACCAGCAGCTTGGTGTCGATCAGGCGGTCGCCTTCTCCAAAACTGCTAAGATCAGCAGGATAGAGACCCACGATGACCCTCTGCACACTCCAATAATGCCTATTGATTTTTGCGTCTGGCCTAAAGGGAGTTGTAGCACCACATTATGTAATAACACCGCATTGTGTAATAACGTTTCACTTCATCATTTAATAAAGGCACATTTTGTAATAAACATTTTGAATGCAATTGATTATTACAAAATGTGTGGGTTGGACTTTTTTATCATGAAAATATACATGTAACAATATGGTGTATTATGTAATAACCAACCAAAATGAATGTATTCATCTGTACAATTATTAAATTATTAATTTAGAACCCTATGTTTGGAACCCTATAGTTTGCCTTGATCTTAGTCGAATTAGCCACATAAAAGCATATTTCTAGTAGAGTTGACAGTGCTCCCTAAAAAGAACTTAAAAAATATTAATCTTATTTAGTGGGGTCCACGTGGTGTAGTGGGCTAAGTTGTTGCATTCATTTAGTCCCTGCTATGTCGTCATTGTGATGTAAAATTTTATTTCTCTGCAAAGCATTGGATTTAGAGGTGATCTAATCCAGTGATTTCTGTATGGTAGCTGTTCAACCAATATAAAAAGTGTAAAGATAAAAGCTACAAATTTTACGCTAATGAGCATGTGCTTGTTAGCAATGAAAACACCCGCTAGCCTACCAGATAATATTGATCTGAGAAGTTTCTGACTATTCAATTTTGCTCTTATTTATCAGACAGTACCATTGATTAATAGCTTAATTTAGCTGCCAAGGTGTTGGAAGGTGAATTGCCATTTTAGTTTTATTTGTCAATTTAATCCAAACAAAATAGTTCAGATAAGAATAATTTTATTTTCATACAATGTTACTGTTAGGGCCCCATGATTTCTGTGTTGCAGAGAACTCAGAGAGAATCGTGGAATCCAGACATTAAAGGGGAACACCGACCAAATTCTATAATTCATCTACAGTGCATCCAGAAAGTTTTCACAGCCCTTCACCTCTTCCACATTTTGTTATGTTATACCCTTATTTCAAAATAATTATTTCCCTCAAAATTCTACAAACAATAATAATAATGACAATGTGAAAGAAGTGTGTTTGAAATCTTAGCAAATGTATTAAAAATAAAACGAAAAATCACATGTACATAAGTATTCACAGCCTCTGTTCAATACTTTGTTGAAGCACCTTTGGCAGCAAATACAACCTTAATTTTTTTTGAGTATGATGCTACAAGCTTGGCACACCTATTTTTGGGCAGTTTCTCCCAGTCTTCTTTGCAGGTCCTTTCAAGCTCCATCAGGTTGGATGGCGAGCATCAATGCACAGCCATTTTCAGATCTCTTTGGCCATCTCAAGGTGGGCTGTCATGTGTCTTTTACAGTGGAGTAGCTTCCGCCTGGCCACACTACCATACAGGCCTAATTTAGAAATTGGTTTGCATTACAATTAGTGAAATAAGTATTTGACCCTTTTGCAAATCTTGACTTTGTGAACTTGGTGGCAAAACCCTTGTTGGCAATCACACAGGTCAGACATTTCTTGTATTTGTCCACCAGGTTTGCACACATCTCAGGAGGGATTTTGTCACACTCCTCTTTGCAGATCCTCATCAAGGTTCATCAAGGTTTCGAGGCTGATTTTTGTGAACTCGAACCTTCAGCTCCCTCCAGAGATTTTCTATGGGATTAAGGTCTGGAGACTGGCTAGGCCACTCCAGGGCCCTTATTTATAAAACTTTGTGGTGGATTTGCAGCAGAAGTGGCGTAAATATAGGACATGCATACGCAAAGAAATATTCAGATTTATAAAACCGTGCGCACGCACGTCCTACGCCGTTTTCCCTTTATAAATCACAATCAACTCTAAATGTGGCGCAGCTTTTGCAGCTCCATGTTACGCCCATAATTGTCCATAAATAGTCAGTGAAACGCCCCGAAATTAATATTAATTGATTGAGAAATCATGGCAAACAAAGAGAAGAAAAAAAAGAAACTTCACTCAATGTTATTATTGTATAAATTATTGTTAGCGAGGTGTAAAAGAGGAGGAAAATGTTGTTTGAAGGGCACAGTGTGGCCATTACTAATGCAATAACGGCGTTGGAGTGGCAAAAAATTTGCAAACACTATGACGCAGCCTGAGAGTCGGACCATGGCCGAAATATAAAAAAGTGGTCAGACATCAAAGTCAATGTCAAAAAGCGTCTAGCGCTTTATCACGAAAGTCTGCCACGATTGGGGGAAGATTAGTTAAATTAGTGAGCAACATGTCTGCATCACAAATGATTTGGACATTGATGGAATGGAAATGCTTACGACTAATGACAGCATTTCTTTCTCATTCGGTGCCCACAAGTGCAGTCTATATGTTTGGGAAACCGGACATATAGCTGCAAATTGTGCTTTTGTGTTTGCCTGTTCAACCGCGGTGTGCGGAAACTTCATGTAGGCTAATTATGTGACAAGCCTATAATTATACCTAACACATCTGGCATAACCCGGCTAAGTATTGGCTG
The DNA here is from genome assembly GCA_016801145.1 of Umbra pygmaea. NCBI lineage: Eukaryota > Metazoa > Chordata > Actinopteri > Esociformes > Umbridae > Umbra > Umbra pygmaea. The sequence goes on along the minus strand of JACXGM010007740.1, from coordinate 18,630 downwards.
AGATATCCCTGACCTGTCAGCCAATTCCCTCTGGAAAGTGCCACTCACCAGAAATCCTGTCATTATGAAAGGTGCCACTAAATAAAATGCACTATTAGGCAATTATTATAATTATCTTCTAACAGCGCAAGATCAGCCATTGTGCGTCAATACGCATTGGGATGGAATGGCTTTTTATAACCATCCATTTGACTGTATCTGATAATCTAAAGATGTCTGTATTAATCTAATTGTAAATGGGAAATAGTTTTTTATTTATTTTTATTTAACCTTTATTTAACCAGGTGGGCAACCCGTTGAGAACATTTTCTCATTTGAGACGGCGACCTGGCCAAGATAAAATCGTTGAGGTACAGACAACAAAGTTACACATCAAATTACGAGACAAGGAATGTACAATGAATAGTAAAAACAGAAAATAAAAACAGTGAATGTATAATAAATAATACAGTGTGCAGGTCAAACAATTAGGCATTTCTACAAGTAGTGCAACAGATGTCGATACAATGAGGTTGGTTGGTGAGTACAGTCGCTTGGCGCTGTACAATACAGATAGTTAGAAGAAGAGAAAAAAAATATAAATAAATGAAGAGTAGGGGCTGAGGTAGATGGGTACAATTGTAGAGGAGCAAAGTGGCTATGCACAAATAACACTATGGTAAGTGGCATAATGACCGGGACTGTGGGAGGTGCAGTGTGCAAAATATACAGACAGCTGTGCTGTTTAGATTGTGCAAAGTGCATAACAACAGAAGAGGGGTGGGTGGGATTAACATGTGCAGTGGTCTGACAGTAGATTAGTTAGTAGTGCTTTGAAGGTGGTTAGTGGGACAATAGAATCAAGCTTCAGGGATTTTTGTAGAAAATTCCAATCATTAGCAGCAGAGAATTGGAATGAGAAGCGGCCAAAGGAGGTGCAGGCTTTAGTGGCAACCAGAGTTATAAACCTGCTTGAACGCAGATTGAGAGAGGGTGTTGCTCTGGAGATTAATGACCTCAGGTAAGGTGGGGTTTTCCCTAGGAGACACTTGTATATTAGATGATACCAGTGTGTTAGATGCCGGGTATGTAGTGAAGGCCAGCCAATTAGTGTATAGAGACTGCAGTGGTGGGTGTTATATGGAGCATTGGTGACAAAACGGATGGCGCTGTGGTACACAACATCCAATTTTCGAAGTAGAGAGTTTGATGCAGATCTGTAAATTACATCACCAAAGTCTAGTATTGGGAGGATGGTCATTTTAACAAGGGCAAGTTTGGCTGGGAAGGTGAATGAGGCTTTATTACGAAATAGGAAGCCAATCCTGGACTTAATTTTTGATTGGAGCTGGTTGATGTGGGTCTGGAAAGAGAGTGAAGAGTCTAACCAGATACCTAGGTATTTGTAGTGGTCTACATATTCCAGCACGGACCCGTCAAGTGTGGTGATAATTGGTGGGCAGGCAGGTACAATTTGTGATCATTTGAAGAGCATACATTTAGTTTTACTAGGATTTAAAAGTAGTTGGAGGCAACGGAAGGAGTGTTGTACGCTAATAAAGCTTACAATGTCGGGCCAGATGTATAAAGAATGGTGTCGTCTGTATACAGGTGAATTATAGAGTCACCTGCAGCGAGAGCAACATCATTGATGTATACAGAAAATAGAGTCGGCCCGAGAATTGAACCCTGAGGCACCCCCATAGAGACAGCCAGAGGTCTGGAGAGTAGGCCCTCTGACTTGACACACTGAAATCTGTCTGAGAAATAGTTTGCTAACCAGGCTAGGCAGTCAGTAGAAAAACATAGGTTCTTTAATCTATCAATGAGGATGATGTGATTGAAAGAATCAAAAGCCTTGGCCAGGTCAAAAAAGACTGCTGCACAGTAGTGTCTATGGTCGATAGCGGTTATGATGTCATTTAGGACCTTGAGTGTGGCTGAGGTGCACCCACGACCGGCTCGGAAACCAGATTGCATGTCAGTAAGGCTGTGGTGCGATTCGAAATGGTGGATAATTTGTTTATTAATCAGGGTTTTCGAAGATTTTAGAGAGACAGGGCAGGATGGAGATTGGTCGGTAGCAATTTGGGTCTAAACTGTCCCCCCCTTGAATAGAGGGATTACTGCAGCAGCTTTCCAGTCTTTAGGGATCTGAGACGAATCAAAGGAGAGGTTGAAAAGGCTGGTGATGGGAGTAGCGATAATTACCGCAGACAGTTTTAGGAAGGAGGGGTCCAGATTGTCAAGTCCAGTTGATTTGAACGGGTCAAGATTTTGCAGCTCCCTGAGAACATCAGCTGTCTGGACATGGGTAAAGGAGAACCGTAGGCGTCTTTGGGTGGGGGCTGCAGAGGGTGGAGGGCTATTATTTAGGGTGGGATTTGCCAGATAGAAAGCATGACCTACCATGGCAAAATGCTTATTGAAGTTCTCAATCATGGAGGACTAGTGGTGACAGTATTATCTAGTCTTAGGGCTGTGGGCAGCTGTGCAGAGGTGTTCTTACTCTCCGTAGACTTTACTGTATCCCAGAACTTTTTAGAATTGGTGCTGCAGGTAGAAAATTTCTGTTTAAAAAAGCTAGCCTTAGCAATCCTAACCGCCTGTGTGTACTTGTTCCTGACTTTCTTGAAAAGTTGCCGGTCTTGGGGGTTGTTCGACGCTAAAGCGGTACGCCACAGGATGTTTTTATGCTGGTTAAGGGCGGTGAGTTCTGGAGTGAACCACGGACTGTATCTACTCTTAGTTCCGAACTTTTTATAAGGGGCATGTTTGTTTAGAATGACAAGAAAGGCATTCTTAAGGAATGACCAGGCATCCTCTACTGAAGGGATAAGGTCGATATCCTTCCAGGGTACCTTGGCTAAGTCAAATAGGAATGCCTGTTCACAAAAATGTTTTTTAGGGAGCGTTTGACAGTGATTAGGGGAGGCCTTTTAATTGCAGACCCATTACGGATGCAGGCAATGAGACAGTGATTGCTGATGTCTTGGCTGAAGACACCGGAGGTGTATTTAGAGGGCATATTAGTTAGGGCAATATCTATGAGTGTGCCCTTGTTTGTGGATTTTGGGTCGTACCTGGTGGGTTCATTGATGATTTGCATGAGATTGAGGGCATCGAGTTTGGACAGTAAATTGTGTGACGCATTAAGCATATCCCAGTTTAAGTCACCTAACAGTAAAAACTCTGAAGATAAATGGGGTGCAATCAATTCACAGAGGTTATCTAGGGCACAACTGGGTGCAGAGGGGGGTCTGTAGCAGGTGGCTACCGTGAGGGACTTGTTTCTAGAAAAGTGAATTTTCAAAAGTAAAAGCTTAAACTGTTTTGGCAAAGACCTAGATAAGATAACAGAGCACTGTAGTGCCTCTCTGCAGTAGAGTATGACTCCGCCTCCTTTAGTGGTCCTGTCTTGACGGTAAATATTATAATTAGGGATAGATACTTCTGAATTTTTGGTGGGTTTCCTAAGCCAGGATTCAGACACGGCTAGGATATCAGGGTTAGCTGAGTGTGCAAGGGCAGTGAATAAATCCAATTTAGGAAGTAGGCTTCTGATATTAATACGCATAAACCTAAGATTTTTACTGTTGCAGAAGTCTACGTATGAGAGCACCTGGGGGGTGGGGATGGCATTATTGGTTGGCGGACCAGGGTTCCTTTCAACGTCACCAGCTGAACAGAGTAAAAGCTGTATGAGAGCGTGGCAGAATGCCTTGAGAATGGGGTGTTTAGAGCATTGGGTGGGATGAATGAGTGGGGTGAATTTCTGGGAAGAGTTAAATAGGTTAATTGCCTGGTGGGCAGATAAAGATATAGTGAGGTGAATGTGTATAGGGGGTGGCCCCAGGTGTTTAGTGAGAAAGAGTGCGGCAGCATCTCTATGGGAGCTGGTTAGAACAGATAGGTTAGTAAGGGTCTCTGAGTAAGAGGGGGGGGGGGGACAAAGGTGTTTGGGGGAAATTCAGGGCGACTTGGTGATCTACAATATAATAGAACCATAAGGGTAGATCCAAATATCAAAAAACGAGGCATATTGACAGGAAGTGCACAGATGTTGACTAAGTGTGAGATTAAAAGTAAAACAGATACAAAGAGAACCGGTCAGAAATTAAGTTTCTGATAGTGCTCCGCAAAAACTGCGTGCACGCTGTGTAAATGGTAAATCTAACAGGGTTAGATAATATACATAATTAATAATATACATGTGTATAGTGATTATGGAGTCCAGATATGTATAACCAGAGAGTAGTGAAGAATTGGTCCGATGAACAGTTTGCTTATCAGAAAGGGGTGTCCGTCTAACAAGATGTTGCTAGCAGGCCCGCTGGATGTTTCGAGCAGGCCCGCTAATCCGGGCAGTAGGCTGCTAGCTAGAATATCATCGGCCACAGCGTAGCGGAAGGCAGGCCGAGGGGCAGCGATGAAGGAATCCCCGTCGACTGGGATGTTATTGCGGGTCTTGCAGTGTTCTGAGCCGTCGGCTTTGGATGAGTGGCCTAGCCAAGGTTTCTGATGTTGTTGAAGCTGAATCCCCTGCTAACCGGGAGGTAAGCTAACCCAGGCTGCTAGCTCAACAATAGTGTACTGTATGCCTATTTGGATGCAGCGTTTTGGCCAATTCGCTGGTTGGTTGGCTGTAAATAGCCTGTAATAGGCTATAAAGGTCCAATGGGTGAAGGCAGAAGGGTACAGTAATCCGGGAGTGGCTCAACTTGGTTGTGTGCGTTGATGTTAGCGGCAAATGTAGCTAGAATGGCTATGTAGCACAGGCCCCCAACTAGCCGGACAAGGCTAACTGAGCTAGGTAGCTGGCTGGATAGCTGCAATCGTCCAGTGGATTGAGGCAGTTTGATGGGTCGTTTCAGATGAGGGTGCTGATGGCTGTCATATATTTGTCTTTCTGCTCCGCCAGACAGAGACATCGACAAGAATATCAGTTTACCGTATTATTAATGAGGATGAATTACATAACATGCCAATATAATTACAGAACATATTTTAGTGTTCTTTTTGCAAATGTGTCTTTATTTGCATTTACATTGGCTACAATCTTGATTTATTTGTATTTCACCACAGGCTGTTGATTGTGAGAATGGCTTTGTGAAATGTTCATATTATTAATGAGAGGCAGTATTTCGATTTCGTTTAGCTACACAATGGTCTGCAGTTTCAGACAGTTTCACGTGTTTCATCCAACTGCCGGCGATGTCACCATTTCTCATTTAACCCGTTTTTGTGCGTACGCATGGGTCAGAGTTTCCGTGAAGGACCGCACATTTTCCCGTCAAGTTTGCTTTTTATAAATCTCTATTATTGTGTAGAGAGCGGCGTACGCCTTCTTTTGTGCGAACGCCACGTTTATAAATGAGGCCCCAGGACCTTAATGTGCTTCTTCTTGAGCCACTCCTTTGTTGCCTTGGTTGTGTGTTTTGGGTCATTGTCCTGGCTGAGGGAAGGCTGAGGGAAGGAAGTTCACACCCAAGACTTGATGGTACATTGCCCCGTCCATTGCCCTATAATGTTTAGATGGAGCTACTTGCCAACGATCCAGATACCTCTTCCCTGTGTCTTGCAGACTACACATTTCAGCAACAAAATTAATTTATAAATTAACTAGAATGCATGAAAACTGTTTATGAAATCAACAATTTTCTGGGGGAACATCCCCAGTTGCTCTGGCTAGGTTTGTTATCCTGATTTAGGCTATGATTTCTGGAAGTCAGAACAACCATACTTATTCATCATTGACCATGGCTTTTGTGGAAAAGCTGTGAACTGGCGACAGTGTCATGGGTGGCCAAGTCTTACTGATGCATGTGGGGAGCGAAAGCTGGCCCGTGTGGTCCGATCCAACCGACGAGCTACTGTAGCCGAAAATGTAGAAAAAATTCATGCTGGTTTTGATAGAATGGTGGCAAAACACAGCACATCTCAGTTTGTTGCTTATGGGTCGTTTAGGCGGCAAAAGGAGGATCTACACAAAAATAGGAATAATGTCATAAAGTTATGGCTGACCGTTGTATACTGTAATTGGTCATTAAGATAATTTATTATTTTAATGTTGTAATAATTTATTACAAAATGCAGGGAAATTTGTTAAACTTTGGGTTCAAGATGTTCATTACAAAATGCGTCAGATTCTTTCAAAATGCAGTGTTATTACATAATATAATTCTACAGGAGATTGAAGCTTGACTGAGCTTTTTTTTCTCCAAGGATTTCATTGGAAGAGTGATCTGCTGAAACTACATTCATCTTTCTGTGAAACTTTGACAGTTGCAAAATGTTCAAATGAAATAATGCACTGCATGGTAGAACCGAGAACACTGAAATAAAAATGTTTTTGAATTAGATGATAGTTACTAGAGTACTAGATAAATAATACATTTCTGTCATGTATGGAAAAGCCCCTCTCCCGATAACGTTTGTCAAATCCTTTTTTCTCCACAGGGATGATAGATATCCATGAGCTAAATCATGTGAACAATGTCTTCTCAATGTCGTACAACGTACGACGTCTTTCAACATTGTCTTTTCAGTGGGTAGACTTTGAGTTTAACCGAAAACTCAATCATCTTTCCACGCTCACAGATACTTCCTCTCCATATTGATTTAAGATACACTGCTGTTGTGATCATGTAGTCTAACATTTTGGTTTGGAGGAATGTGGGGAAAAGCACTCAACAAATCTAAAGAAGGTTAATGAAGGAAATTACAAACACTGAACAGAGCATACATACTTGATGCAGGTCAAAGGATACCTAATGCTGGGCAAAAGATACCTAATGTTAGACAGAAGATACCCAATGTTGGACAGAAGATACCGTATGCTGGACAGAGGATATCTAAAGTGATTTTATCAATTACACTAAAAAATTTGTCCCACTCTGGAATTAAACTGGCTACTTTCCCGACTTTTTTTCCCCCTAACTATTGAGTCATCAGACACCCCATAAGTCCACATTGTACTCTAGACACCCCATAGGTCCACCATTATACTCTAGCGTGAATGCCTTTGCTGCTTTGCTATCCTGATTTCACTCTTCCTCGCCCTGTAAGATTCCCCTCAGTATCGTGCGTGCTCTACAGCATTCAAGCTACAGGTGGCTGGGAGCCGACACTCAACTCACAGTCCGTATCCTGCCACCACATATGCAGGTTGTCTGAAAATAGTTACCGACTGATGGATGACAAGTATATCAGGAGGAAGTGAGTTGAAAAGAAACCTGATTCTACGTAGACAAATGTACTTGATCTGTTTTTAAAATGGCATGCTCACAAGCAGCCAGTGAGTGAAATACATTTCCATTGACATTTCAGTCATTTAGCAGACACTCTTATCCAGTGTGAATTACATTAGGTACAGGGATGTCCCCTAGAAAAGCGTATGGTAAAATGCCTTGCTCAAGGGCACAAGTTGTACCCTTACCATTGAACCAGCTGACACCCGTAAGCGTACAGCATGCTTTTGTGAATGCATTGATGTGTACCTGTGTTCAGTGTACTTAGATTATATAGGTTTGTTTAAATGAACACTATTGGACCTAATATGTTGTTTGTGGAATGGTTTGTCACTGCTGACATTTTCTGACAGCCCCTTTATTTCCCTTCATTTTCACTCTGCTGACTAACTGGAGACACAGAATGAACTACACCTCAAGACCATTTTCAGGAGGTAACAATTCACACAGGCTGTTGATTGGACACCCATAGGCAAAAGCGTGACTCAGGTGCGTTAGTTTTGCAGATTTCAGTCAGTTTATCTGTCACTTTTGTCGTCAGCATCACACTAGCAATTGAATGCTTATCAGTTTTCACGATGCAGTCTCACTGCACACCGCTGGTGCTCGTATGCTGACAGCATGCAACGCCACAGGAACACTCTGTTCTCCTCCTTTTGAGCCTCTCCAACAAGAAAAAGGGCGGTAGCGAGTCACACAAGTGTCAGACAAGTTCGGAAACCGTGAGGGTGCTACAGGAAGCTTACAACCTCGCTGTCAGCCCATCTAATACAGACACACAGAAAATTATAACAAACACCTCATACTTTCGTCGTGGCACAAAAACATGCTCTGAAAAGGTTTGATTGTGCAGCGTTATCCATAACTCTCCCTTTTAACTTAGGAGGCAGATGGAGGACAAGCTCCATACACTGATAGGCCCAGACAATGAGGCCAGGCGTGGCTGTTTGCGTTTTCTCTGCTTTAACCCTTCACTGACCTCATAGGCACAACTGGTTTTCAATTACAGATCAGCGAGGGCATGACAATTCAGTGAAGTGATTAATGCCTGAATGGTATCAATGAGCACACATTAGAGCTCTGCTAAATAGTAGTATTGATCGCGGAATTATAGTCGGTTAACGTAATCATCCCGTGCATGATCTGACTAAATGCTTCTGTGTTGGGTGAACAGTGTGAAAACAATTGCTGGCTGGGCGAAATGTGGTTGGATGAACCATGTGAGCGCTCTTCACCATCCTGCATCTGTCCAAGGAGTTGCGGAGCTGCCGACAAGGTCAGTGAAAAAAATGAAAGACAAATCATCTACAGGGGAACATATATACACTGGGGATGATAACAAATACAGACAGGTGTGCAAGAGGGGGGCGTGGCATCAGTAGATGGGTGACATTAAACCTTGGGTCCTGTCTACCACAGCAGAGGAAGACGTTACAGTACCCACCCTCCGATGTGCCGCTCTAGCAGCGGGACGCCCCCGACCCTAAGGATGAACATGGGCTTTTGGTGCCAGATGGTCAGGACAGCGTAGATTTTAATCCCGCAGTATCAAAGGGTCAATAATGTCCTGAACTGGAACCCAGCACCATTCCTCCGGGCCGTGCCCCTTTCACCCAACAAGGTACTAAAGGTGGGAAACATTTGGGTGGATGGTCAAACACACTCCTGAAAAGATGGGCAAACTCCTTATAGTAATCTGAGACTGGACATCCGCCCCTCAAAACTTTCCTGGCCCACAACAGGGCCCTGCCTGTCCATCACGATATGAGGGTTGACACCATCTCGCATCCCATTGCCATGGTAGCAGATGTGTTGAAGTAAAGAATGAAGCAGCTCACGCTGTTTTTAGCATTGCACTTTCAGTCTAGTGTTTACAAAACGGAAACTGAATCTACTTGACGCCCTAATGTTTTACAGATCTAGGGCTGAGGGCAAATTTATCCTAAAGCCCACAGGAAAATATACGTCCTTGCTGAGTGTGAAATGTCACTCTGGCCTCCTATAAATAAAACAAGAATGTGACAGATATTAATATCACTACCTGTGGCCATTTTGAGAAAGTGAGGCCTGACAACCCACTGGCCTGATCCCGTAACTCTAGTGAGAAACATTACTGTTGCCAATCCTTATTTCACAAATTCACTGAAGCTGGTGCCTGCAGGTCTATTGTGAACCCAATTCACTATATATATTTAGAGCTTTATTTTAAATCCTGAGGCTCCTGGTCAGTTCACCTACAGTAAAAGCCTGTGTTACAATCCCTGGGCCCTGGAGAAAAGTGTATACATTCAACCATCTACATGTTTGGCTCTGTTACTGATCAATTTGATTGACCTCTGGGATTGCTGCTCATCCTAAAGGACCTACAGTAAGTACAGGGACACACTACAAGTCTGACTCCTTAACCACAATACACAGTAATAGACAGTGTTCGTGACCTATTTTGATTGACAAGGGTGTTTGTCTGCATGAAGACGAGCAGATGAAGATGTCATTCGTCATGGTAACGCAACAAAAGTTGTCACATGATCTCCTAGATAGTCAGAAAGTTATGTACATATGGGTAAATTTACTAAACTCAAAGTCTGCCTCAGCCGAACTTTGACCTTTCAACCTGCTTTTTCTCAGTAGTCAACATGTCACTTCATAATGCTGTGTGGTTTTCCTCCCCAGTTCAGCCTTTCAACAAGCAATTTGTGCTAATAACTGGGATTATCAGTGTTTCCCAGGCCGTGATAACGAACCAGGCAGCAATGCTTTGATTAGACTCTCTGTAGATCCCCAGCTTCATTTATCATTAAGGCAATACAATAAATCCATATAAATACCCTATAATCTTCACTTAACTTACCTCAAATGGGTTCTTTTAAATCATGTCATAACTACAGCCAAAGCGTATTAACAAGCATAGAATGGATCCTTTGTTCATTCAAAATCCTCCCCTTCTCGCGCTAATCAATTCGAAGGGTTGAAGGTACTTATTATAATCATGACTCCATAGAGTGCCGTACAGCGTGAAAACCTAGCCCTCTTTAATGATTTCACTCCTGCTCTGTAAAATGCATAATTTAAAATATAATTAATTGAACAGTTGAACAGAATTCTGTCTACTGGAATGACCACTGAAAAACATTTCATATTTTCATGGCACTCTTTTTTTGCCCATTTGTGGAGATTCATAAACAAAGGTGTTATGTTATTTGTGAAATGAAGGTATCAGAAGTATGATGTGAAATACTATCAATTTAGGCCATTAAACCTCATGTAATGATATGCACTGTACCTTTTGTAGATTTCCACCTACAATAAGTTAAATCTGAAATAAACCCTTTTACTTTAAAAAATAAACTGTCAAATTAACTTAGAAAACAGGCCACTAAAGTAATCATTCCAATAATTAGATGTTCTGTTGAAGAGTCATGACTCAACTGAGGCTAGTAATGGTTCCCCAGTCCATGTTAAAGCAGGTTTTAAAGCTCAACAAAAACAACAATATGAGATACTGTCAAACAGGGAAAACAGACTGCAGTTCTATATGCCCCTCGTCCTCTTTCTTCTCAACACAGTCAGTTCTGTCTCCCCCTGATGCAGTTGGTTTTATACATTTTTTATGTCATGCCCTGAAAGGTTTGCTTTGCGATCTTACCCAGGGCACCTCTTATGTCTTTCTGTTTGAAACGTGGCACAGATGGCAAACAAGTAGTCTCTACTGATTTGAAAAACAAATGTTCGACGGGCGCGCGTGCGTGTAAATTTGTGATTGTCCAAACTGTTGTTGTTTTCCTTACTTTGTCGTAGCCTCACCTGTGCATCTCTGCATTTTCCATTTCTAACCTTTCAGTTTCATAATGTCACGTAATTAGCTACCTCCAATCAGCCCACGTGGCTCCGGCAGCCAGCGAAGAAAAACAAGCTTGCATTTTGGTACAATTAGAGGCCATCTCGGCATGGTGGCATGTTTATATTGATGACACGATGGCCTGTTAACCCCCCAGATGGAATGCCTTGCCCCGGGAGAAGCTCATTAGCGCCGAAAAGGGCAGAGTGGGCGGTCCCCACGGTGATGGGACTGACAGAACCTCCTTAAACCCTGCACTCTATTGAGGGATGAGCTCTAATTATTGACGTTGTAAACAGACATCTTTATAGCATGTGGGATGTTGCGGTGGTGGAGGGGGGCGGTACTGTAGAAATACATGAAAGTGTTTAAAAAAATGACTATTAAGGAAACGTTAATGATTTGTTCTTTTTATGTTTTCGTGTGTTTATCGTATTGACAGTGACACATCAGTCTTCGAATGAATGGATGGGAGAAACATTGCATCAAACAAATGCTAGTTTAACGCTTTAATTTTTTACAGAGCATACTGTTGACAAAGTCCTACTTTTCGTCTTGAAAACATGTTTTGCTAAGTTCACGTGGTGAGTGGCCTGAAGACGCTAGCTGTAGCATCGTGGTCACAGTTGAATCTACCAGCATTCACAGCAACAGAACTGCAGTAGGAATCCATCCTCATCTTAAAACTACGTCACTTTTCAAAATCTACAAAAAACTACAAAAATGATGTCTCAGGACTATTAAACGTTAGGAACTAGAATATTGGATCCAGGGGTTGAAAATGTAAAATTAAATAATATAGCTACAAAATAGTGAGAATATTAGCCTACTATAGCAAAATCAACATTTCACAATATCTAACTAGAAACAAATGCATATTATGGACAAAATAATAATTAGGATATTCGGAAGTTGGTTATATTGTCCCTGTATTATTCCTGTGTTCAGTAAAATCATCTATATATAAAACATAATTTTAAAATCGACGTAAAATTAATGGAACGTTAAATAGTGAAGCTTTAAAAAAAGCTAAAGTTAAACATAACAATTTAAATGCAACATAGCAACAGAGTTTAATCAAGTCTAGCTTCTACTTATCTTTAAAACAGAAAAGTAAATCTGAAGCTAAACTTCTGTGAACATATGTTATACGAATTGCAATATCTGACCTGCCTTGGACAGCGCATGAAGGATATTCAAAACCTAAGCAAAACCATAAGATATTTGTCATTGGTTGGTTATGTCTTCAAGTTTAAGCATCGCATTCCTCATCATGATGCCACCAAACATTCAGTGACACAAAAAAAGGGAACTCATCATTATTTTATGTATTTGAGCCACTGTTATTATAATACAGACTCTGCCCACGAGAGATCGGGCTTCCAGTAACTCTCAACAAAATTCCTTAATTGTTCAGAAATGAGCAACAGCCACAGAGCAAGTTCATTATAACGATTTTATATTTATAATAATGTTTAAACACAATACCCTTATGCAATTACCCTTCACAAGGGTGCCATCATTGACACATTAAATACACTCAGTAAATATGTATAATATATAATATACTGTATAATAAATACACATTCTTGAATTCCCATGCAAATATTGTAAGGTTAACCTCATTCAGAAGAGTATTGAATTTCAACTGGCATCAGACCCTATTGAATAAAAAAGATCAGACTGATTAACTGATAGGTTCAATGTGCCTGGCAACTCACAATAAATTATGTTGTTATCATGTACTCAGCATGCTGGGTACAAGGAAGTGCAGCTGACCTTGTGACAATTTCACAAACATCAACTTTCAAAGTTAATAATACCGGTAGTTCCTAAAACACTCATTATTCTTTCTAGGGGTGCCCAACATTTTGCATACAACTGTATAGTATGTGTGGTTGGAAATGCAAAATGCTTCTAACAATGAAAAACACAATTTAGAAGCTATTAATGTAATACCTACCAAAAATCTGTTAATAATATAATAACTTTTACTAATAATCTAATACTGTAATAATCACTGTATTTAAATAGATTTTAAGTTGAATTATCACAATATTACTGTTGATGTTTCTGTCAGATATTCAGTTTTGACTAAACATGACTGCTGAATCTTAGCCCTAACAGGCACATACATTACTGTATTAATTAATGAATATACCCATTTTTTACCTTTCCAGTTGGTCTCAATTCTACCCGGCCTTACCTTGTCAATTGTTTTTTCTAACCAGAAAATAACCTAACCTGACATTTATCCGTGAAAAAATTAACCAAGCATTATTGCATTATTGGCAAATTATTACATTTCTGTTTTTTATTACATAATAATTTTCTAAAGTTATAAAATTCTTAGCATTATTAGTAGGGATTACATTATTATATTCTACACACCACAACGAAAAAATAAAACACATTATGACAAACATACTGCCATATTTCAGATGCATACGTATCTACCAGTATTGTGGCATTGTAGTAAAACAGCACGTTTACATTATGTGTGTACTGTCTACATTAGGCAGGTAAAGTGCAACGGTAGTCACATTTTCAATATTGTACCTAACATCAGTGTTGGGCATAGTTACTTTTAGGATTACTTTTTAGTTACTTGATGAGTTCACAAGTTTTGTGAAGTCCCTAATTAAGACAAAATGATCAGGTAAATGGAGATCATATCTTACTGGTGACCATGATTGATATTTTTGTTACTCTTTCTATTTGTTTTATAGGTCACTATTAAGATATTAACTCCATTTACCTGATGATTTTGTCTTAATTAGGCACTTCCCAAAACTTGTGAACTCATCAAGTAACTCAAAAGTAATCCTAAAAGTAACTATGCCCAACACTGCCTAACATGTATATCGAATCAATGCCTTTGTATCCATTAAGATAGTCTGGACACTATACTTCAGCATACGACTTGGATAGCATGTATACTGAGTGAAAAACATGCTCCAGTAATACAGTAGCATTTTCACTTCATTAGCCCAATATCACAGATGCTATACACACAGTATATATTGTGTTTTTGTAATCATACAGTTGCAACATGGTTTTAAACACCTTATGAATTTCATTGTGTGTGTGTGTGAGTGTGTGTGAGAGTGTGTGAGTGTGTGTGTGTTTGTTCATCTTAGTAATAGAGGATTATTACTGTGTTCTCAAGGACTAAGACCATAAATATTTCTTTCTTCCCCCTATTTCCTCAATAAAGGTCCTGAGCAAAGAGCAGTTTTCAGAAAAACACAACCCTCATAGCATTTCAATAGTTAATCAAGGTAAAATAAAATCCAGTTGAACCCTGCTAAAACCAAACCACTTTATTTCCTGGTTCAACTACTGGGTGTTACAATCAGCCATGAATAGCAGGGTGTACCTGGCTGTATCACTCAAGGCTTGGGACGAAGGGGTGGCAAGGGAGTTCTTGTCTCATCCCACTCAGGTGATTCCTTATTATGGGTGAGTCGCATGCAAGCTGACGAAGGGTGATAGTTGAAGGAACATTCTGCAGCACTGATCCTAACTTCTTGGTTTAAAAAGCCACATTGAAATTTAACATGTTGCACGGCATTCCAAAAATAGCCTTTATTTTGAAAAAGAAAATCCTGAACTGCCGCCACCATATTATGCAGTTAATAAAAGAACAGTAATGAAGGTTAATTTGCCCATCGCTAAAAAGAAGCACCATGGGTTAGATGGGTAATCTGAGGAGAAGTAGTTTCCTCATCTTTAACTCTCTAACTTGGTAGTTGCTCTTATTGGATAAGGTTTTTACTACAATAGTTATTTGATGTCACAAAACTAGGGAGATAAAGGTAGGAAATATGTTATACAATAAAATAATATAAGAGTTCAGGTGTGCCTTGAAGCTACAGCCAAAAAAGATAAGAGCAGTGCTCAACCACAGCAGCAAAAACCATGAAAATTGAATAGTTGGAGCACTGTAGTTTTGTATTTGTTATTATTTCTGTTAACTCCTGGTCATTACTTTTTTGTCCCCTGCTTTATTCCTAATTGGGCAACTATATGGAGTTATGGAGACTAGACATATTGTTGTGAGAAAGACACAAGTTAGGTCAGTCACCTGTTTAAGTATATCATTTGATGGAATAAAGACATATATATGCAATTCAATCATATACTTAAGATAAATCATTTAAAATTAAAATTAAAGTTATCTAAGAGGAACTTAGAGGAACAGTTTCAATTACGTTTTTCTCCAGCTAAATCAACATTTAGGAAGCTTATTTAAAATGGTAAACATAAGAGTTGTGGATTAAGATTGCCTTACGTACATTGTTTCTGTATCATGCATTCCATGTGGTCTCGAACAGGCACAGCAAAGTTCAGCTAACTTCTACCACCAAATATAAAAAACAATTTTAGTGATAAAATGCACACTTAAGGATATCGTAATTCATCATAGCTGGTCCCTTTAACAACAAAATGGGCACATTAGTATATAAAATGTTGATAGCAACTGCTGATTTCCCATTTACTGTACGTTGTGAATATTACTTGCACAAAGCTACCTCAGGGCCTGTTCACTTATACAGTTGGATTATCAAAACAGCATATTCAGCTTGCCGGATGTTTGCTAATAGACTTGCTGTTGATCAACACGTGCACATTGCCCTATTGTAACATGGACATGTGTCAGATAAGATTCATGCTGGTGGCACATTTGGCCTAAGCCCAATTTCTAAAGTGGCAACAAATGCATGATGCAGTGATATTGTCAGGTAATGTTTAACTCGCTAAATGGTTTATATAAAGGACAGCGAGATGCAGGCATGCATACGCGAGAAGTGTTGAGACAAAACAACCCATCCGATTTAACGATGAGGACAACTGTGGCCCTGTTGACCTTGCTGTGCTGCCACGTTTTGTGGGCTCAGCAAGACCAAGAGAACGAAGATGGACTTGGGAATGACATCTTTACCCAGGTTCACTCAAGAGAAGTAGAGGACCAAATACATGATGTTGAGACTCAGACTCAGGGAGGCAAAGCCGCCGTCTCAAGTCTCCGACTTCCCACCAATCTGTCAGACCTTCACGACCTGCTGCAGGAGATGAATGCTGAACTAGGCAGGACCCAACGTATGATGGAGGACCTGAAGAGTAAGAATGAAGGTATAGCAAACAATCTGCTCTACCCAGACTTGGTGGAGCCTTTAAATAGGTTATGGGGTGGCATCGTCAACAGATATGCCCGGGTTATGGGGTGGCATCGTCAGCAGATATGCCCGGGTTATGGGGTGGCATCGTCAGCAGATATGCCCGGGTTATGGGGTGGCATCGTCAGCAGATATGCCCGGGTTATGGGGTGGCATCGTCAGCAGATATGCCCTGGTTATGGGGTGGCATAGTCAAATGAGATTTCCTTCACTCATGCCACACATTTAGAAGAGTGAAGTGAAATTAAATACACTTTATTTATATAGTGCAATATGTAAATGAAACTGGGTAAAAAAGGTACTTTAGGCACAGTAGCCTTATTTCAGATGTGTCCATGTTAACAAAATCTGTAGGAAATCATAGTTATTGCAAAGCCTGCCAACGTTTTAATCAAACTCCAATATAATCTGCCTGTCCACATTAATCACTTCTTCTTGCCTCTCACAGACATGAGAGTGGCTTTCTCCGCCTCGCTTTTTCCCTCAGGATCTGGATACATGGGACCCTTCTCTGGTAACAGCCATCAAACAGTTCTGATATTCGGACACGTCTTCACAAACATTGGCAACGCGTATGATTCAAACACAGGTACAGTACACAATGGCCGGTGCATACTTCCCCACAAAATATTTCACTAACTAAACTACCATAAAAACATGCCAGTGGCTAGAATCTCCTTGAAATAATTGATAAAACTTGGTGAAACACGTGTGTTTGTTTTGCCCTCCTCAGGTGTCTTCACAGCACCTGTGAGAGGTGTCTACGAATTCAAGCTGTACCTCTTCTCATTTTCCCACACATCCCATCCAGTGGCTGCACGCTTGGTTAAAAATGGCCAGCTGATATTGATAGCTCACCAACGCCAAGATAATTATGAAGTTAACGCCTCCAATGCAGCCTCACTGATGCTGGAGAAGGGGGATACAGTTAATCTGACCCCCATTGATACAGCAAGGATATATGATGACACCAACCACAGATGCACCTTCAGTGGCCACCTGCTTTTTACGATGTAGAGGAAGCATTCCTTGCAAGTTTAATACAGTTTGTGTTTAAAGAATGTACTTTTTTGTGATATGTGTTATTTCAAGTGTTTAACTTGTGATCCATTACGGTTTCAAATGATAAATATTAAAGTTTGTGTTGATCCTATTTGTACTGTATATATCTCCAGTCAAATCAGCTTTAACGTACAATATGTAGTTTTTGGCCGCCAGGGAGCTCTCAATCAAAACAATAGCAAAAGATGTACTTGGATGACGTCGGAAAGTAGCGTGGGATCATGGCTTTGTTATCGTCGTCAATGACAACCTTCCAATCTAGCGTCTCCGGCAGAAAAAATGTTCACTGCCAAAGTAATGTATTGTTAAAAATAAGTTGGTGGAAACATTTAGGATAATGTAAGTACACAACTAAGAAATATATAAAATATTAGTATAGTGATGTTTGCTTTTTTAATGGAAAGTACATATTTTGTTATTGTTTTGCAAAACTACATATTGTACCTTTAAGAGATGCATTTTGTGAATATTTGTGTATAAATTAAATCTTACTGAGTCATGCTTTCATACAAATACGTGGGTTAAATATCAAGTTCTTGGTCCTCTACAAAGTACCACACAATTCCTCTGTCTCAATGAGAACTCACTCAGATCTCATGTCTAACAGATGGTGTGTGCTGCCATTGCACTGTATTATGAATTATCACCATTTAGTTTACCACCTGTGATGTCCTGGCATGACTGATAGCAAAGCCTTTACTGTACTACACCTAATACATCAGCATAGTGACAGTAACTGTCATAAACATCTGTCATTATTGTTTCAGATAATATGCACATTACAAAGTCACAATATATCTCATCAGCTGCCATCAAATGATTTGACTCGTATTAACATTTGGTATCAGTTAAAAAAAATATATACCATGGTAGTACACTGAAGAAATACATGATAATTGTACTGCATGGTGTACTTCACTCTCATTTCCATGGAGGAAAATAACATTTTTTTGCATTGTATAAAACAAATGTATCATTGTGTGTTATTACTTCTCCGCCACCACATGAGCAATTTACGGGATGGGTTTGCAGGGGCGTAGTAAACGAGTGAAATGTGCTGATGATTCAAGGGGCCCTGAGAGGGAGAGAATTTAAATAATGTATGATTTATTATATCGGTGGGGCCCATGCAGGGTTTCTTTCATGGGGCCCACAAATCCAGGCTACACTCCTGTGAGTACGGCACCACAGAAATGTCCTGTTACTTAAGCCAGATAGTGAGGTATGTAGTGGAAGACAAGGAGGAAGACAGAGAGTGAGATATGTAGAGGAAGACAAAGAGGAAGGCCAGAGAGTGAGGTATGTAGAGGAAGACAAAGAG
>JACXGM010007739.1:7307-30223 GCA_016801145.1 Umbra pygmaea | reverse complement strand
TTGTTGAATTGAAAGTGAAGTTCTGCCATAATATCGAAGATTTCGGTCAGACAGTTAAAAAAAAAGTTTTTTAAGTGACGTAGCTCCACCACACAGCGAGCAACAAAATAGACCCAACGAATCGATAATGAAATGTGTTGCCAACAATTTTAATAATCGATTTTTATCGATGACATCGATTCGTTGTTGCAGCCCTACTGATTTTTAAGAGTCCACAGAGACAGCAGACCGTAATGTAGGAGGCAGATCATTCCACAGTCTTGGTGCTACGGACTCAAAAGAGAAGTCCCCATGAGTCTTAAGACGGGTACGAGGGATGGTCAATAAATTAAGTGTGTTTGACCTTAGGGGGCGTACAGATGAGTGGGGTAGCCATAGGTCAGCCACATATGCAGGTGACTGACCATGCAGTGCTCTGTAAGTAATGGTGAGAAACTTAAACTAAATCCTATATTTCACAGATAGCCAATGTCTAGATGACCTTGTTAGTAGACTTGCAGCAGCGTTTTGGATGGACTGAAGGTGATTGAGGGCAGACCTACTGAACGCAGAGGATAGTGAGTTACAGTAGTCAATACGGGACGAGATGAATGCATGTATGAGCATCTCAAGTTCAACTGTAGAAACTACAGATCTCAGTTTACAGATGTTTCTGAGATGGAAAAAACTAATTATTGAGTATCAAACAGAGTCGATATATCAAATAACACCCCTAAGTTGCGCAGGTTAGAAAGAGGCCCAATACCTTGTAGAGTATTCTGGGGCAAAAATGTGAACCTCTGTCTTATCCGCATGAAGCTGTAACAAATTCAATGCTAACCATTCCTCAATAGCATGTAGACAGTAGAGCTGGGCGATATGGAAAAAATTAAATATCACGATATTGTTGACCAAATACCTCAATATCGATATTGCGCCAATATTGTAGGGTTGACAATTGGTGCTTACATAGAAATATTTTCAAAATAGATTTTCGATAAATAATCATTATTGATGTGTATATAATACCTAAGTGGGGTAAAGGCAAATAATAGAAAAGCTAGAACAGTCTGGTAAATTCAGGAGATTACATCACTTTTATGTAATCCAGCCTTTAAAACCAGGAAAAGATAACCCTTTTGTCATATCACGATATCCAAAATCTAAGACGATAGTCAGTCTAATATCACAATATCAATATATTATCAATATATTGCCCAGCCCTAGTAGACAGTCTAGAAGCCTAGATAAACTGGAGGTCTCACTTGGTTTAAATGAAAAAAGAAGCTGCATATTATCTGCATATAAGTGGTAGGCAATATTGTGTCGGTTTATGATCTTTCTCAGTGGCTGCAAATATAAGGAAAAAAGCAGGGGCCCCAGAACTGAGCCCTGTGGAACACCGCAGGATAGCGGAGCGGACTCTGATACATAGTCTCCTATAGAGACAGTATAACTTCTGTCAGCAAGGTAGGATGAATGGTCTACTGTGTCAAATGCCAAACGAAGGTGAAGAAGTACCAACACCAAACAATCACCTATATCAGAGGACATTAAAATATCATTAGAAACTCTCAAAAGAGCAGTTTCTGTAGAGTGCTCCCAAGCAAAAAAAGTATACTTAATCATACCTGAAATATATTTTATTTATACTAAATATACTTCTAATATAAAATATATATTTGAAAGTATACTTCAAATATACTTAAATATATTGAATTCAATTCATACTTATGGTTAAACAAAAGTGCACTTTTTACTTGGGCTGTTTCTAAAACCCTGATTAAAATTCATCATGGATATTATGACTCTCCAGCACAGCAGTTAGTTGGATAGCCACAACCTTCTCTAAAATACTCGGCAAAAATGGGACCTTGGATATAGACCTGTAAATGCTGGGGAGAGCAGTATCTAGGTTGGTTTTATTTAATATGGGCTGGATGGTAGCATGCTTAAAATAGGAGAGGACACATCCTGTCAACAATAAGGTGTTCACAATCGCTAAAACAGCAGGGCCAATAGTGGGTAAAATTTTACAAAAAGTGAAGACGGTAACACATCCAGAGGGCTTGAGGATAGCTTCATTTTACTAATCAAATATACCAAGTCTTGTAAGTTGATTGTTTGGAAAGAGTCCAAGACCATGCACAAAAGAGAATGGCTTAAATTAATTGAGTGGGTCACAGGATGAAAACTGGATCTAATAGCAGTCACCTTATCAACAAAGAAGGAAAGAAACTTATTACAAAGCAATTAGAGAATAGATAAATGACAGAAAGTCATAGTTATAGAAACACTACAGCACTTGGCATTTACATTTTTACGACGCTAAGGTCCGTAACATAATCTGGTAATAAAATATGTGACTGCATAATGTGTTATAAGGCCATGAACCCCTTTCCCTTTACCAAATAAAATGCAGTTTATGTAGACTACTGGCTGCCTAAAGCTGTGCAATATAGATAAAAAGTAATATTCCATAACATTACACAGTTTGTTTCTAGTGCCAAGTAAGACATAAAAGAAGTAAGCTAGTTCATCTAACATTTTCAGGAAATTAATGCATTATGGTTATTTTAATGTGATGCATGTCAAAATATGTTCCAGAATTATCAGATATTTTTTGGCCCCAGATTAATTGGCTAGATTCCTAAACTTAATGAGGCCCTTGTTGCTAGGCATCCATGATTGAACCATACATTTAAT
This sequence comes from Umbra pygmaea, assembly GCA_016801145.1. Lineage (NCBI taxonomy): Eukaryota > Metazoa > Chordata > Actinopteri > Esociformes > Umbridae > Umbra > Umbra pygmaea. The sequence continues at coordinate 27,538 of JACXGM010007739.1, read as the reverse complement.
GAACTCACAATTTACACAAAAAACTGAGCCTCCCCTTTCTTCAGCAACAACAATAGTTTATTTTTGTCTTACTTACAGTTTGATATCTTTCTCAACCGTCATATGCTGGGGCTTGTTTATTCTATTTGCAGAAGAGAACAAAACAGCAAACAGCTAAATAGTGAACTACTGGATTTGCTATGCTACAGTACATAATGTTTTGAATTGGCAGGTTTTCATTTCGTAGGCCAGCTCTACATGTTGATTCAATTTCACTCTTGCCTCAAGCAATCTATATTCTGCCTCGCTATTTTTATTTATTTTTTCCCAGGCAAGCAGTGTAGCATTGATGTCGATCTACAGTTTCATTGGTGTTGAATTATAACTGCAATCTTTCTGTGAAACCAGAAAGCATTTATATGATCTTTCTAAAATCTCCAGTATGATTTGTCATTTTGCTCAGAGGGCTTAGTTGTTAGGGAGGCAGACTTATTTAGAAAGATGCCAGTTCAATTCCCAAATGTTTCAAATGTCCTTGAGCAATGCACTTCATCCTATGTTGCTCCTTTTCTTAATTCACACAAATGTAATCTTTAGTCTTCATTACTTTGATGTAGTGCCATGCTTAACATATACTAAAGAAATGGCCAATTTTATTTTCCTTATGAAGCTATACTTCCTATTTGATAATATATTTAAATGCTCAAGAATATGTATAAAATCAGTTAGTAGTTTTGAAATATTGTGCTTTATTGAAAATGAGCTTCTGTTTTGTTGGTGCATGTCATCCAGTTGTATTACATCGTCATGGGAACTGATTGTGCTGTGAAGTGGAACTGCCTGCCTTTTAACAACATTAAATTGTATTAGAATTTGTTGAAATACACCTTCAGAAAAAAACATAATGCTGTAATATAATTTTGACAAGTGATCACATAGGTAATTTAAATGTTTAATGTAGAATTTTCACAAAAGCATGAATCTCCAACATTCTAACTGCATGAGTTTATACTGTCAACAATGCCTTACTCTACGTAATTTAGATTTAAACATCACCTATTTTTAAAACCTCATATACACTGTGTGCACAATTATTAGGCAAGTCAGTATTTTGACCATATTCTCATTATTATGCATATGTTCCAACTCCAAGCTGTATAAACTACAATGCTTTTTGGATTTAAGCATATCAGGTGATGTGTATTTGTGTAATTAGGGAGGGTGTGGCCTAAGGAGATCAATACCCTATATCAAGATGTGCATAATTATTAGGCAGCTTCTGTTCCTCAGGCAAAATGGGCCAAAAAAAGAGATTAAACTGACTCAGAAAAGAAAAAAATTATAAAAGGTCTTTCAGAGGGATGAATCACTCAGAAATTGCTAAGATATTGTGGCGTGATCACAGAACCATCAAATGTTTTGTTGCAAATAGTCAACAGGGAGGCAAGAAATGTGTTGAGGAAAAAAGACACATTAACTGCCAAAGATTTGAGAAGACTCAATCGTGAAGCTACCAGAAACCCATTATTCTCGAGTGCTGTCATACTACAGAACTGCAACCTACCTGGATTGCCCAGAAGTACAAGGTTTTCAGTGCTCAGGGACATGGTGAAAGTAGGGAAGGCTGAAACCCGACCACCACTGCACAAGACACAAGTTGAAACATCAAGACTGGGCCAAGAAATATCTAAAGACAGATTTTTCAAAGGTTTTATGAACTGATGAGATGAGAGTGACTCTTGACAGACCAGATGGATGGGCCTGTGGCTGGATCAGTAACGGGCACAGAGCTCCACTTCAACTCAGACACCAGCAAGGTGGAAGTGGGATACTGGTATGGGCTGGTATAAAAGATGAGCTAGTTGGACCTTTTCGGGTTGAAGATGGACTCAAACTCAACTCCCAAACCTACTGCCAGTTTTTAGAAGACACTTTCTTCAAGCAGTGGTACAGGAAAAATTCTGCATCTTTCAAGAAGACCATGATTTTTATGCAGGACAATGCTCCATCACTTGCATCGAAGTACTTCACTTCGTGGCTAGACAGTAAAGGCCTTAAAGTTAAAAGAATATTGACATGGCCCCGTTCCTCACCTAAAGCCTATTGAGAAGTTGTGGTCCCTTTTTAAATGGTAGATTTACGGTGAAGGAAAAGAGTACACCTCTGAACAGTGTCTGGAAGGCTGTGGTTGCTGCTGCACAAAAAGTTGATCGTCAACAGATCAAGAAATTGACAGACTCCATGACTGGAAGGCTTGACTGTTGTTGAAAAGAAGGGTATCTATATTGGTCACTGATTTGTTTAGAAATGTCAAAAAGGTTTATTTGTACATTTTCAGTTGTTTGTTTATTGTTCACACTTTAACACATGAAAAGTGAGATGGGAAACTTTAGTTTTTTTATTTAGTTGCATAATTATTCTGCACACCTAATAGTTCCCCAACAAATAGATATTCTCCAAAGAAAGCCAAGACCTCATTTTTACTTTCTTAACTATTCAGGTTTGATGTGTATTTACATTTTGGATTAACCAAGAGCACTGTAGTTGTTCAATAATACAATTAATAACAAGAATACAACTTGCCTAATAATTGTGCACAGTGTAAAGCTGGTTTTGGAGCATAAAAAACAATTTATATATATATATATATATATATATATATATATATATATATATAGTTTGCCTTTTTCGCTAACAATCTGCAGAGTAGTTAAAATGCTGTCAGTTCCAATTTAAGGTCTGACACATCTTTAAGAAGTGCAGGAGAGTATAATGTAGTAATCTTCAAAAATGTCAACAATACCCTGGATACTGTGAAGGATTTATAGGCCTCTCTCTAAACTCAGAATGAATGCATTGCTCCCTGGAGCTCATCCACTAATTTTAATATGGGATGGATGTGAACTCTTATCCAGAAAAGGTGTTGTGAAACATTAAGGAACAGGCTAGATGCCACTATTGTTTTTGGCTTGGTATTGTTTACTCTTTACCTAAGCAGCAAATCTCAACCACACACATGCATCCTGCTCATTATAGAAACCACATGGCATGGACCAGTCAGTGGGAAATCCCAACACCCAGTGTTGTTTAATTACATAGAGGTATCTTTTCTGTTGCTTCATCATTTGTTCGTCTACAGAGTACTTAGATATGATAGAAAAGCTGGGCAGGGGTTCGCGTGGATAAAGTTGCTGCCTTGCAGGACAAACTACGCCATGATAGTCAGTGGTTCAAGCCTGAATATGGGTTCTCTGACTTTCCCCGGGCCTCCAGAATGAGGCAGCGCAAATTGCAGGGAATAAAGTTCTCCGTTGCTATGACGGAGTTCCATCAATTTGGTTTTATAAATGCCATATCTGAGATCAATGCAGATCCAATGAGAAAAAAATGGCGGGGGGTCTATTAGGGCTGGGCGATATGGCTGGGTGATATTTTATCAACAATTTCCTCGCTCGCTGCGGCACAAATTTTCAACTTCTCCGTTTCAGTTGCTGAAGAATCCAACACGACTTACGAGATAACAACATTGCGCAATCAAACGTGATACTTTTAAATGGTTGGCTGTTAGCGTGTCACTCGCTACGTTGCTAGGTTAACAAAGAGCGAGTGCCTTTGTTCATGCATCCAAAAATTGCTTTTGCAACCTCTGGTTTCTTCCGACGAAGAAAAGGAAATTATCGAACGTTTTATCTAACGCATTTGTAAGGGAACAACAAATATTAGGTCCTTGAATGAATGTGAATTTTGTAATGTTTTAATGTTTACAGAACTAATAGTGTTATTAATTTATAGCACAAAACCCAGAACCAGTTTCCTCGCATAATAGCTTCATGATTTGTGTGCATCTAATGGTAATCACTACTTGGCAAGGCTACTAGCCGCCATGGATGCGTTGTTGCTAACGGAAGGCACAAGCGACCACTTGGGGTCAGATGATCAGGGAGGCTGTTCCTCTCAATCACGACTCTCCAGGTGTCTCCATCGTTGCCCACGTGGGCGTTGAAGTCTTCCAGCAGAACAATGGAGTCCCCTACTGGAGCCCCGTGCAGTACTCCATTCAGGGTCTCCAAGAATGCTGTCTGAATACTCTGAGCTTCAGTTCAGTGCATATGCACAAGCAACAGTCAGAGTTTCTCCACCACCACCCTTAAGCATAAGGAGGCAACCCTCTTGTCCACCCGGGTAAACTCTTATGCAGTGTCACAAACTCAAAACAACTTATCTGCTTCAGGCAGCTACAGTAGCTACATAGACAATGATGAACACACTGCCGGTAAGCAGTCATTTTAGCTACGTAGGTTTATATTAGCTGGCTAACTCAGCTAGATAAGTTTATGTTGCACCCTTGAAATAACTCAGTCAACTTCAGAGTTTCTTCATTGTTGTGCAACTTTATAAAAGCCCTGGTTCAAATAACAAATTAATGACAAATTATGTTCTAGTTCTGTCTATTCAACTTACGTTCTCCGACTCAAACAACAACACAGATCTCTCTGTGTTGTCTTCCAAAATTACATTAAATTTAAAGAGAATGCACAATTTTCCCCAATATACATCTCAATAACTTAAAATACAATTTCTTTAAATTTAGTAAGAATTCAATAACATCACTTAATGTAATTTGTCATTTCACATCGTAAATTCTAATAGATGTGACTGGGTTTTTCTTATTGTTAGTACTGCTTCATATTTGATATCCCTCTTGTATTATATTTATAGCAGTAAGATTATCCATTAATTCTAGGGTGAATGTTTCTGCTATTCTCATGCTAAAATCGACTGTAAATCAAAATTATAATGCTGATAAAAAAGTATGTGTGCACAATTGTTAAGCCATTTGTATTCTTGAGGGTTAATTGTATTATTGAACAACTACAGTGTTCTCAGTCAGTCCAAAAAGTTAATACAACTCAAATCTGAATAGTTAAAAAAGTGAGGTCTTGGTTTTCATTGGAGAATATCTATGTGTGCACAATAGTTGGGCAACCATGTCATTATTCTTTAATCTTTAAGGCCTTTACTGGCTAGCCACACAGTGGAGTACTTCGACATATGCAACGGAGCATTGTCCTGCATTAAAAATCATGGTCTTCTTGAAAGATGCTGACTTTTTTTTCCTGTACCACTGCTTGAATAAAGTGCCTTCTTTCCCTTGGCCATGTCTCTGAGCACTGACCACCTTGTACTTCTGGGCACTCCAGGTAGGTTGCAGTACGGGGTGTGCACACAACTTATGCATTGAATTTAACTTTAAAAAATGTTGCAAGAACCCTGTCCTATGTGCCCCGCTATCTAAACTTGTGCCAGATACACCCTCTCAATCTGTCTTCGCCGCAGGTTGCCCTAAACAGCAGCAAATGGCATCCTTCGTTAGTAAATGAGTACAGTAGCTTGACCGAGATCCAATACACAGCTCTTCAACATAGCTTCCCCCGTTCTCCCCGTGAGGCTCTCAGGTCTCGCTTTTATTAGTGCCAGAGTCCTGACAGAGCCTCCAATCAACTTGACACAGGTGCATCCTGTTTGTTCATCAAGGTGATAGAGATGGCATAGAGATGGATAGAGGTGCCGCCCGGGCAGAAAGTGTAGGTCACCTACAATATTTACAGGACCTGGGGCCTCATTTAAAAACATTGCGTGCGCACAAAATAATGTGAATGCTACTTTCCAGAACCGTATATATATATATATATAGAGAGAGAGAGAGTTTGGTCAACTCAAATCATGGGCGCCATATTGGAGAACATCGTCAGATGACTCTACAGTGTAACCCTTGGCGAGTATACTATCTTGAAATAAATAGCTTATTTTCACTATAAACAGGCACATACATGTTATTATCAACGTCTGTCAATATGTAAAATGCCCTTACAGAAATATTCCAGTGCATATTTACCTTCTATATCGTAAATGGGCCTCTAAAAATGCTCATTGTAGTGAGTGACCACGTCCCCTAATAAGTCTCTGAGCAGTATTTACCTTTTTCTCTTCAGTATCCCTGAACGTCCTGACGTAACCTTTCGTAGTTCATCCATTGCCGAGGACAGGTTAAACTTACTCAATGGCAAAAATTGTAAATTGTGCTGCATTGTAATGTACAGCATTGTTAGGCTATTATTATTATGATGATAATCAACAGACATCGATAAACCATTAACATATGTAGCCTAAAAAAACATTCATTTCGCATACAGCTCCCTCACTTTTTGCCTTTCTGTTTCATTGGGTAATGTGTGAAAATTGCCGCTTCACGGTCTTTCATTGCAGCCAAACGCGCCAAAGTTGGGCATTTTTTCAGTGATTTATGTCATTTAAAAAAAATCTTTATTATTTTTTTCCACTATTCCCTGCACTATGTTAATGGGAATCAGCTGAATGTTGGCTCCAACATGGAGTCCACGAAAAACGTGACCACCTCGGAACCAATCGCATAACGAGATAGCTCAGAACACTTGATACCCTAGTTGGCCATATTCTCTATTATACACTCACCTAAAGGATTATTAGGAACACCTGTTAAATTTCTCATTAATGCAATTATATACTCAACCAATCACACGGCAGTTGCTTCAATGCATTTAGAGGTGTGGTCCTTGTCAAGACAATCTCCTGAACTCCAATGAATGTCCGAATGGGAAAGAAAGGTGATCTAAGCAATTTTAAGCCTGGCATGGTTGTTGGTGCCAGACGGGCCGGTCTGAGTATTTCACAATCTGCTCAGTTACTGGGATTTTCACACACAACCAATTCTAGGGTTTACAAAGAATGGTGTGAAAAGGGAAAAACATCCAGGATGCGGCAGTCTTGTTGATGCTAGAGGTCAGAGGAGAATGGGCCAACTGCTTCAAGCTGATAGAAGAGCAAATTTGACTGAAATAACCACTTGTTACCATCAAGGTATGCTGCAAAGCATTTGTGCAGAGTCAGAATTTGGCATAAACAGAATGAGAACATGGATCCATCATGTTTTGTTACCACTGTAGCAAGGCTGGTGGTGTAATGGTGTGGGGGATGTTTTCTTGGCACACTTTAGGCCCCTTAGTGCCAATTGGGCATCGTTTAAATGCCACGGGCTACCTGAGCATTGTTTCTGACCATGTCCATCCCTTTATTGCCTTATTACATCATTACATCATCTGATGGCTACTTCCAGCAGGATAATGCACCATGTCACAAAGCTCAAATCATTTCAAATTGGTTTCTTGAACATGACAATGAGTGCGCTGTACTAAAATGGCCCCCACAGTCACCAGATCTCAACCCAATAGAGCATCTTTAGGATGTGGTGGAATGGGAGCTTTGTGCCCTGTATCTGCATTCCACAAATGTCCATCAACTGCAAGATGCTATCCTATAAATATGGGCCAACGTTTCTAAAGAATGCTTTCAGCACTGTGTGTACACATTGTGTACACATTTTCCAAAATTTTAAAACAACTAAAAATCGAGATATATATTGTTAGACGTTACAGCTACGAAATGTATCGAGATATTCATTTTGGGCCATATCGCCCAGCCCTAACATAGGCCTACTTAGAAATGATCAGAAATATTACAATTATATTAAATTGCAGTTGTCCAGTTGTCTTATAGCCTAGGCATAACCCCTCCACACAAACACACACATATGCAAAAGCACACCTGAAGGCTCATGCTGGAGAGAATTCTCCTGCTGTAAATACACGAGCTAAGCTTTACTGTACAACCAACACAGGTTTGATTAACGTTATAATTCAATATACCAAACACTTGTTTTTTCTTAGTCAAATGGGGTACAACCACTGGGTGCTCCAAGTACCACCAGTGGTACAATTACCACAGTTTAAGAACCACCGATTTAGCCCAACAGCAGGTGTTGTATTGCTACAGTGGTTTTACTTATGAGTACTGTACTGTTCTAGCTCAGTTTTGATTTTGGAGACTTTTACAATGAACACTAACATAGCTAGATAGCTGGTTAGCCTGTGAAGTTGGGAAACTTTTGCATGACAACCCATTTGTGACAAAACGACAAATAGTAACTACAGAACTGTAACGTGGATTAGTTAGTCAGTACAGGCTACCTGAGAGTGTTGATGTCCTGACGAGAGCCTGGTCTTATCCTCACTGGAGCATCATAGCCAAGCCACTTCTCTGGGAAACGGTGATCTTCAGTCGGCCTCTTGTCAACAAAGTGATATGAAGACACATAGGGTCGTTTTGGTAGTTTCTTTAAGTTGAGTGCTTTGAGCCAAAGCCGAAAAACCTCGTCTTTAGGTGGTGTGTGCAAATCTTAAAGCGCCTCACTACTGCACTCGCTTCGTAAATATGGTCGGTAATTAAAACACTGCTCCTGTAGGAACAGTTTTCGTTTCTGTCAATAATTGTGACATCACTGAACATAAAATTCCTGATTTAAGGAAAACCATTTCCCAAAAAGTTTTGTTATGTAATCACAATATATAGTTAATTAGAAATGTAAATGCAAGCGGGGAGCTAAGAACTAATGACCGAAAGTGGTAACCGGAAGTATTACACAAAATATCTCTAACAACCTCCGCCCAGATTTCTGTTGAAAATACCCCTGAAAATAAGAGTCGGGACGGGTATGGCTGCAGCCTGGAGCCTCCCGTCTCATGCCCTTCCGTCTCATGCCCAGGCGTGTCAAACGGTAAGTTCAGACGGTCAAATCGCGAATTATTTTAACATGTGAATTCATATTAAGTCACATTTTGATTTAGTTTGTTGCAATCAATTGAAAATCGTTTAAATTGTTAAATTAACAAGTTTAGCCATAAATATATTTTAACCATAAGCCTTACCCAACCCCTTACTCAAACCTTAACCACTCTGAAACCTTGCTGTTAAGCCCATGTAAAATACGATTTTTACTTTTTAAAAGTATTTTATTTATTAGCATGATAGTCTGCATTTATCTTACAGACAGATATTTTTAAAGTATTTTATTAACTGTGTGATTGCAGTTACTGTTTAGTTAAAAAACACCAAAGTAGGAAGAATAGCGGACCGGACGTGAGCTTTTAGCTTAAAAAGTAGAAGCTCAGGCACCGCAACAGGCGGGAGGGCATGAGACGAGAGGGCATGAGACGGGAGGCTCCAGGCTGCAGCCATACACTCTTGGAAAATAAGGTGAATACAGTGGACCTTCCGTTCTCCCTCCAGCGCCCCTTCCCCTTTCCCCGTCTTATCTACAGCTTATGACCATCGCAATTTTTCAGCAAGCAGGGGCGCCTTCAGCTGGAGCGGGAATGATAGATAATAGAAATAAGAACCGCTTCGCATCGCAGATGATATTTTTTAAGTGCTTGTGCCGCCTCCACGTGTCATAAAAAATGCCGCCCGTGCCAAAAACCGCTACTGTATGGGATGTTAGTGCGCACTTGTTATAAATCCCTATTTTTGTGCGCATGCACTTTCTGTGTTTCGTTCGTACGCAATATTTTCAATATAATTCTACGCACAGTTTTATAAACGAGGCCCTGAACATTAATGTTCAGTGGAATATGTTCACTTGGGAAATGTAAAGCGTAATGACCATAATGAGTGTGAGAGCAGAAAACTGTCACAATGTAAAAGTTGTCCAATTAAGTACAAAGAGCGGCTAGTCTTCTCGCGCTGAGATCTCTACAACTGGAGTTAGAGAGAGGGAAAAGTGATAATGACAATGAGACTCACACTGTTCTGTTCAGTGACATTGAGTTGACTCTTTGCTCTCTGTGTCTGTCTGCGTTTCAGGAGCTGTGCAAACAGCTGGACGAGGTGAAGCAGGATTCTGAGATTGTGGAAATCCGACAGAAGGAGGCGGAGTGTGAGCTGGAGGCTACCAGAGATCGCGTGCAGCAGCAAGCCACAGAGATCCTCCTTAAAGCCAGTGAGTTATCAACCCTCACCCCCCTGTTACTATCAGTATACAGTACATCCTACTATACTCACATCTTGTTACTGTCAGTATACAGTACATTCTACTACACTCACCTCCTGTTACTATCAGTATACAGTACATTCTACTACACTCACCTCCTGTTACTATCAGTATACAGCACATTCTACTGAACTCACCTCCTGTTACTGTCAGTATACAGTACATCCTACTACACTCACCTCCTGTTATTGTCATTATACAGTACATTCTACTACACTCACCTTCTGTTACTGTCAGTATACAGTACATCCTACTACACTCACCTCCTGTTACTGTCAGTATACAGTACATCCTATTACACTCACCTCCTGTTACTGTCAGTGTACAGTACATCCTACTACACTCACCTCCTGTTACTGTCAGTATACAGTACATTCTACTACACTCACCTCCTGTTACTATAGGTATACAGTACATTCTACTACACTCACCTCCTGTTACTGTCATTATACAGTACATTCTACCACACTCACCTCCTGTTACTACATGTATATACAGTACATTCTACTACACTCACCTCCTGTTACTGTCAGTACACAGTACATCCTACTAGGCAAGGCAAGTTTATTGATATGGCACATTTCATACACAATGGCAATTCAAGGTGCTTTACATAAACAGGAAAACATAAACATTTTAAACAGATTAAAGATAAAATTAAAGCAATAAAAATAAAAACAATTAGAAAAATAGTACAGTTTAAGAAATAAAAGAGACTGAACGAATCATATAAAATTTAGTGCAATCAGTTTGGACTTAGCACAGTGTTCATTCAGTAAATGTGTAGCTAAACGGATGTGTTTTTAATCTGGCTTTAAATGTGACTACTGTTGGAGCACATCTGATCTCTTCTAGGAGCTGGTTCCAGCTCCTGCTGGCATAGTAGCTAAAAGCAGATTCTCCGCGTTTTGAGTGAATCCTTGGTATCTCTAGCTGATGTAATCCTAATGATCTAAGTGGTCTGTTGGGTTTATATTCAATGAGCATATCTGCAATGTATTGAGGTAATACAATTGGCAATTCAGTGATTTATATACCAGTAATAATACTTCAAAGTCTATCCTAAATGTGACTGGGAGCCAGTGTAGTGACCTGAGGACTGGCGTGATATGTTAATACTACACTCCTCTCCTGTTACTATAGGTATACAATACATTCTACTACACTCCCCTCCTGATAGTGTCAGTATACAATACATTCTACTACACTCACCTCCAGTTACTGTCAGCAGGGCTGCTGACAGGAATCTGTAGGCCAAGGACAAACTCTACATTTGGGCCCCCCCGCTAAAAAAAAGACTGTGCAAAAACAAAATTTGGGACTGGGCCCGGGACCACATTCCCGGTTGTCCCCCCCGTCAGCTGCCCTGACTGTCAGTATTCCACCTAAAGATTACTATCTGGCATGTCGTTTTCACCCTAAAAACGACAAATTTCGTATGGTAAAACTGGCGACGTCACCTAGCTTACTAGGTTTCGATGCTAGGAGAATGATGTTCCTGCCCGCCAGCTAGTAGTTGTGACATCACATGCAAAGTATAAATACTGTACATTCCACTACACTCCCCTCCTGTTACTATATGTATACAGTACATCCTACTAAACTCACCTTCTGTTACTATCAGTATACAGTACATTCTACTACACTCACCTCCTGTTACTGTCAGTATATAGTACATTCTACTAAACTCACCTTTTGTTACTATATGTATACAGTACATTCTACTACACTCACCTCCTGTTACTATCAGTATACAGTACATCCTACTACACTCACCTACTGTTACTTTTAGTATACAGTACATCCTACTACACTCACCTCCTGTTACTGTCAGTATATAGTACATTCTACTAAACTCACCTTTTTTTACTATATGTATACAGTACATCCTACTACACTCACCTACTGTTACTTTCAGTATACAGTACATCCTACTACACTCACCTCCTGTTACTGTCAGTATACAGTACATTCTACTACACTCACCTCTTGTTACTATCAGTAAACAGTACATCCTACTAGATATGATTTATCACAATGTCTAAGGCTCTTTTTCAGCAACCTTTAATTATGAATAATTAAAGAGTCTCAGTTCAGGTTTTTTGCTCCAGCTGAAATTTTCAGTAAAAAATAATAAAAATAGTACTGGGTTTTATGCCCCTAGATAGACTGGATGAAGTATGTACTGTAAAGGCTTCTGTTTAATCTCAATGATATGTTCTATGGCTGCGGTTCTATATCACCGATAACATACATTGCCAATGAATGGCAGAATGAACCAGAACACAGATAGAGGTTTTTCATTCCCTCTGGAGAGTCGCAGCACTAGCTTCAACGCACCTGTTCACCGGCGGTTGTGCCGTGACAGATCACCTCACGGTATCCTGGCAACAGAGCTCCAGTGCGCTGTGCAGCCTAGTCCTAGCTCAGGGCCCTTTCACCTGTCGCTTCCTTGGCTAAAGACATCTGTTGGGGTTAAAGGCTTGTCGTACCCTTAAAGATTTAAAGGAACGAAAGAGCGATAATAACACTGCCCTTGTTTCAGGGGTGCGGTGCCTATTGTGTAGCATGTAGTATTGTATCAGCAGATCCATGTTGGGCTTCACAACTAGAAGTGCTGCAGCTGAAAACAGTAACCTCTTAGCATTCGTTATTATTGAATAAACAACCATGGAGTATTAGCCTCCAGGCTTACCTGAATTGCTGTAACGCAGCTGATTATTGGAAAAATGGTGTATCCCCACTTTAATGGTTTTCAGTTGCATAAAGACGTGATTGCGTCAAATTAAGTTTGTGACGTGCAGCGTTCTGGTCTGCACTGCAGGAATCCACGATGGAGACTCAAAGCCACGCCTGTGTGTTCTGATGTGATTTCAAGTGATGTCTTGCATCAATATTTCACTGGGCAGTGCTGGGCTGAGTTTTGAAAAGTCTTTGTGGGACCAACTCAAACTTTGACACAAAAACTGTATGATATTCTGTCTGACTGGAACCAATGTTTAAGCATAGCATTGACCCTGGTCAACCCCCTATCATACCAACGGTTCTGTAGTAAAGCTGATTCCAATAACCCTGTCTGCCTGGACTGTTTTTCATTTTTGCTCTCTCGTCTTCGCTCTCTCTCTCGTTGTCTCGCTCTTTCGCTCTTCCTCCATCGTCTAGGTCACATTGGCAGTCTGCAGGCCACTCAGATGACCCACGAGGCAGCAATCCGGGATCTGGAATCGGAGAAGTCTCGTCTGAGAGACAAGGTGATGCGTCTAGAGGAGGAACGCGGTGCCCTGCAGAACAAGAACCAGGCCCTGGATGACAGGCAGAAGCAACAGATTCTGTCCCTGGAGAAGGTGAGCTTTCAGTGGGGTGGAGGCAGTGGGTTTTCTGCCTCTCTGGATTGGACTGAAAACTGTTATTCTCCACCAGCACTTTCAAGGAGAAAATATTAGACTTCAAAATATTTTGAGGAGCACATAAACACTGCTTATGACTACAATGAATATCAGTGAACATCAACTGCTGCACTGCTAAATTCCCTCCCACATATTTGATTCACAACACTAAAAATCTTAGATATAGAAGTTAAACATTTTTTGGTTTAAACGAACTTTGACTTCACACAGTTTACTGTATTTCCACACATTATTTATAACCTTTAATGACTAAGTCCACATTTTTCCTCTAGACCCTGCTTCCTTATTGTCTTTATTAGCTCTTGCCTTTTTGAATTACAGCGCTCTGAAATGCGCATCGCCTCTGAACTCGGAAGGCTAGATTGGTATGCCGCTGAGCGGGTTAAATTAGAGCAACCTTTTTAAAAAGAATGTTCAAAAAGGTCACCGTATTAATGAAAAGTAGCACAGAAAACAGACTGCAGTTCCCCTGTAAATGTCAGGAATCTTTTTTTATTCTTTATTTACATTATGTTAAAATGCACAGTTGAAGCATTCACGGTACGCTCTCTGCTTTTCACTGTGCTGTCATGCCGGAAGGAGTATTCTTCTGACGGCCCTTTACATCACTCAGCGCTTCCTTTGTCCCAGTCACAATTCCCCAAACCATTTTCACCTAGCGCTCTCACCTATCTGGTACCAAGGAAACATCTACTCTTTTGGGGTTGTCATTACCATTTCCTTGAGTTGTTACTACCTTGAGCGGTTCAGGTGTTACTATGACAACCTGCTGTGAAGGAAAGTATGAGCTAGTCTCTTTCTGGTCTGAACCAGTCTCTCTCTGGTGTGATAATGCAGGTCTCTGTCTGGTCTGAGCTAGTCTTGTCCCGGTCTGATCTAGAATTTATCTGGTCTGATAATGCAGGGCTCACTCTGTTCGTTTTGGCTGGATGCTGAAGTGTCTGATTGTGTCAGAAGGGATTTGAAACGTCTTCAGACTGTCTCTTGGTTTGGATTCACCACAACGACAGACAGTGAGGCTATGTGCTATGTGTATGACTGACTGAGACGTTCAGTCAAAATGACCAGGGAAATAAGAGCATAATGCCTTATCATTCGGGTCACTGTTGAAATTAAATAAATATCTCCTGAACACAGGACAGACTGTGTGTGTGTGTGTGTGTGTGTGTGTGTGTGTGTGTTGTTTCCTCAGACTCTACGGGAGGAGAAGCAGATGTACGAAAAAGAAATGATGAACTTGCAAGCCAAATATGAGGATGACACTGCCCACTTTAAAGAGTCACAGATGCGTGCGCTGGAGGAGCTGTCGAGAAAGCACCGGATAACCCTGGAGAACACACAGAACACCGCAGAGAAGGACAAGAACCGGCTACTGGCCGTAAGTAGAACAAACACACTGCTGCAATAAGGTGTATATAAACAGCAGTACACTGCAGAAACCACCCTTTCCCCTTCATGCTGTGTTTTGCTATGATTTAGCCAATGTAACAAATAATTGACTGGGCTTATACTAATGCATTCTGTACTTGCAGTATTGTGCAATCGTACCAAAGCACACTCACCTGTGTTAGCTGCTCAGTGACATTACAAACGGAACAAAACCTAATGAGCAAGTTGGGAAACAGTAACCCGTTGCTACTGATGAAATGTAGGGGTCAGTGGATGATCAGTGCTGGTTGTGAATCTCATTAGGACAGCCTGTATCTGTGTGAAGCAGGTTGTATCAATCACAAAGTACAAACCGCTAGATACACTCTGGGGACACAATGGAGATGTGAGGAGAAGTACTGTAATTGCTATTGGCAGAGCTGTGTGTCTTCCCTCCATGCTCCTACATAGCATTTACATGCATGAATTCCAGGCTTTACTGAAGGGGTTATGGTCTGCAGCTTGTCAGCTACTTGTCTGGTGGCGAGCCCTCTATATGCTGCTGCTGAGTCTCTGACTAGCCTCAAGAGTTGCCTGCCTTCCCGCACACATCACAGCAGAGCTGGTTCTATTGGTTGACGACAGCTCCCTCTGAAATAAAAATGTAGATTTCCTTTATTTTTTAAAGAATGGCAAAAGGCGCATGGTCTGGGTGCTCCAATGCAATAACTTATTTAAAACAAATATTCCAACGGCCGAGAACTTCATCCGAGCACCTGTCGTGTAAACTCTAGCCGCACCGCGGCGTGTGTGAAAATGCTGTCCGATGTTTTTACATTTTAATGTCCACACCCTTCCTTGACTTTTCTTAAATAAGTCTGTTAAACAGTCGTTTGTCAGAATCGTACTGTCACAAACATGACTGGTGTTTTAACCACTTTCAGGAGGGTGTGTGATTTGTTTTCCTCGGGTACCATGAAGTGACTTTGTTTTTTTACACATGGAGGTAATGCATCTGGATTTATATATTGTATCCAAATGAATAGATGGTGAGCTGAGTTTTCTAAAACACATAACCTTTAAATAACTCTCAAATCAGAGCTCTATTTTGTAGTATAACCACAGTTTCACAGCGTACACGGCCACAGATATAACAGTCTAGTCTACGACGTCAATAACAAATCTGTTGTGATATTCTCAATTATACTTCTATTCGAATGAGACTCATGATCTTAATTAACAAAAACAAATTATTATTTTCCAATGATATACACTCACCTAAAGGATTATTAGGAACACCATATTAATACTGTGTTTGACCCCCTTTCACCTTTAGAACTGCCTTAATTCTACGTGGCATTGATTCAACAAGGTGCTGAAAGCATTCTTTAGAAATGTTGGCCCATATTGATAGGATAGCATCTTTCAGTCGATGGAGATTTGTGGGATGCACATCCAGGGCACGAAGCTCCCGTTCCACCACATCCCAAAGATGCTCTAATGGGTTGAGATCTGGTGACTGTGGGGGTCATTTTAGTACAGTGAAGTCATTGTCATGTTCAAGAAACCAATTTGAAATGATTCAAGCTTTGTGACATGGTGCATTATCCTGCTGGCAGTAGCCATCAGAGGATGGGTACATTCTGGCCATAAAGGGATGGACATGGTCAGAAACAATGCTCAGGTAGGCCGCACTAAGGTGCCTAAAGTGTGCCAAGAAAACATCCCCCACACCATTACACCACCACCACCAGCCTGCACAGTGGGAACAAGGCATGATGGATCCATGTTCTCATTCTGTTTACGCCAAATTCTGACTCTACCATCTGAATGTCTGAACAGAAATCGAGACTCATCAGACCAGGCAACATTTTTTCAGTCTTCAACTGTCCAATTTTTGTGAGCTCTTGCAAATTGTAGCCTCTTTTTCCTATTTGTAGTAGAGATGAGTGGTACCCGGTGGGGTCTTCCGCTGTTGTAGCCCATCCGCCTCAAGGTTGTGCGTGTTGTGGCTTCACAAATGCTTTGCGGCATACCTCGGTTGTAACGAGTAGTTATTTCAGTCAAAGTTGCTCTTCTATCAGCTTGAAGCAGTCGGCCCATTCTCCTCTGACCTCTAGCATCAACAAGGCATTTTCGCCCACAGGACTGCCGCATACTGGATGTTTTTCCCTTTTCACACCATTCTTTGTAAACCGTAGAAATGGTTGTGCGTGAAAATCCCAGTAACTGAGCAGATTTTGAAATACTCAGACCGGCCCGTCTGGCACCAAGAACCATGCCACGCTCAAAATTGCTTAGATCACCTTTCTTTCCCATTCTGACATTCAGTTTGGAGTTCAGGAGATTGTCTTGACCAGGACCACACCCCTACATGCATTGAAGCTACTGCCATGTGATTGGTTGAGTAGATAATTGCATTAATGAGAAATTGACCGGGTGTTCCTAATAATCCTTTAGGTGAGTGTACATGAAATTTATATATATGTAGTAGTATATACATGTTTGAGCAGCAGAGTTGTCATCATGACACAATAAGACAGACTGAATAATTTATATTTTTAAAAGTATTCATAAAGGACTCTGCATACGTCGTAGGCGTGTTTGGCTAGTGAGCATCATTCAGCGGTCTCATCTTTCTCTGTATGCTCTAATGCAAATTAGAGCTCATCTATGTTTCATGATATCATCCACAACTAGAGTCAAGAATGATGCCTGTTTTTTCCACTGGCCGTCAAGTTAAGGTTTAAATGTACTGTTTGCGCTCGTGTGTGCGTGTGCGCTTTGAAGAAGTCTTCTTGAATAGTGCACGCATTTCAAAGTAAAAGTTTTAGTGTGTGGACATGGTCTCTCAGCTGCTCACAGTAGTTTGACCAGTCACTTGTGGTTCCTTGGCATCCAAAGTGAAGGCTCGTCTTACACCTCGGTGCTGCGGACGCTGGCCAGGGAGGTGAGTCACGGGCAGGTCTGGGATAGGAGGCTGACAACATGACTATTCTCCAGCTCTTCTCTCGCTACGCTCTAAGCACAGGGGAGAAGAGGAAGAGCCCGGGGGAGTTTGCCCAAAATAGGATGTCAGCCGCCGCGTCCACATGTCAAGTTGCTCTTTACGATTCTGTGACTCATCACTGCACAAACGTGGGCCATCTATTTCATTATTTATCTGCTCTGCTTCCCTCTTTTCTGGTTCTCCCAGTTCTGCCTTTCCGTTTATTAGAGTGAGGAGATGATGAGCAGTAGTGAGGCGGTGAAGTGACAGCTGGCGCCTCCTTCTCTCTGACTCTAGTCAAAGACATTTCCTTCTTTTTACAGGGAACTCTGCCTGTTGTCCTGACAGAGGGGGGCAACCGTTTTTCTGCCTGAGTTAAGGCACCCAGTGAGGTGGAAGGGGCCACTTTTATCTTCAGCATGGGGCCCACACAGACTAGACCCAGGACTCGAACACCATTTATTCAGATTAATAACAAGGGTTGTTACTTTAATTTCCTCCAATTTTAAACGAGGAAGACAACATTACAAAAAGAAATCAAGGAGAAACAGGGAAAACTGAGCTGCCACTGTGTTGATGTTGACAAAGATTTAATAGGCTAATGTGTGTCACACACGAAGACACACACACACACACACACTGTCCAAAGTCTGTAATGAGATCCACTGTCATTCTTCAAACTGCTTGGGATCAACGACAAGCCTGATAGTGGAGCTGTGTTTATCTAAGCTGAAAAGGCTCAAACATTTAACAGCAGTGTTAGGATAGCTAGTACTGACAAACAAGTCCTTAAACAAACCAGCAGGGTATCCCAATAATCTGTCTGTGGAGTGGTTTTTAATTACCTGAAGACTAAACACTACAGACGTGATGGAGTGGGATGAGTTGACTGGAGCTGCCGGCAGCCACCAAGATGAGACGGGGAAAAATGACAGATTGAATTTTGCTTAAGTCAATCGTGCATGTCTTTTTGAGGTTTTTTACTTTAACCTATGTTGTCAGGCGGGAATATCAAACAGACAGTTTAGTCATGTCACGGCAACACATGTTTTCAAGCGGATAGAAAATCTGTTCATTATTTAATGGAGTGGGACCAGCCTTTTCTGTGGCGAAATGTAAGACTGATATTGCGGGTGCATGTCAGCCATCTCAAACACTTTGGACCAGGCTGTGAGTATTAAGGTATCTTGTTGGTTAACAGTTCAAGCATTGACTCAGACTGTTTAAGGTGAGGGCTATAGCTAACGATAGTCTCCATCAAGTATGCTACTGCTTTCCACTGGATTTATCAACAGCGTGGTGGACAGACTGAAGCAAGCAGCTTACCAAATCGCTATCTATTCATTGTTTAAAGGATTTCGATAAATATCTGATATGCAGTGTAAATGAATACCTACCCCCTGGTGTGTGTGTGTGTGTTTGTGAATAAAGACTAATGTTTTAATTGTTATGGTTAATGAGGTGTGCTTGATAGCGCTGCAAACAGCCAGGTTAACTGCAGAACTGGAGCTAAATCAGTCTAAGTGCAGTCTAACATACAGAGAAAGTTTGAGATAAGGAGACATTCTGTGATATGCATTTCAATGTAACGTACGCTTGCTTACAACATTTTCGTGGGACATTTGGGACCTCCTGTTATTGTGTTTAGCTATCATACCAGCTGCTGCTACGATTCTCACCAAGAAAAATAAGTCTAACAAATATGTTTCTGTTTTGTTGGATATGGTTTGAGGTCTTGGAACAATACCTTAAATATAAAACTGTTATCTAGATTTCCTGAAAATTAGGCAAGGTGATGCGGATGCAGAAAAAAGCTGGGTGATATTTTGACAAGTTCTGGCTAGGATCGATTTCGAAGTAAACACACAGACACACAACTTTTATAGTTGGAAATATACCAAACAAAAATAAAAAATGTAACATGAAAGGTTTTGGTCCAATGCTTAATAGTAAAATAATGTATGGAAGACATTTTTCAAATGCACAAAACCATTCCTTTAATGTAAAATCAATATATTACAGCTAATGCTATAATAGGACTAATAACATTGCCTTTCAACAAGATACTGAAATACATTAGCTGACTCACTTTCTCAAAGAGTAGCCTACGTATGACATTTCCAGCAACACTGTCCTGAATGACCTTGTCGGCAGCTTATAACGGTTTTCTTGTCAGAATCATAGCCACCTCAATAATTCTTCCATATTCAAAAAGTGAACAGGAGTTTGAAATATTGAAGAGCTTTATCAATGTACATCACACACGTTGTGTTGCCAGTTCATGTCCTCCTGCTACATTTCTTCCATTAAACTTGCCCATTCACTTCCTGTTAACCCTTTCAAACTAACTTTTTTCCATTAAACTTGCCCATTCACTTCCTGTTAACCCTTTCAAACTTACTGTTTTCCATTAAACTTGCCCATTCACTTCCTGTTAACCCTTTCAAACTTACTTTTTTCCATTAAACTTGCCCATTCACTTCCTGTTAACCCTTTCAAACTTACTTTTTTCCATTAAACTTGCCCATTCACTTCCTGTTAACCCTTTCAAACTTACTTTTTTCCA
>JACXGM010007738.1:0-30123 GCA_016801145.1 Umbra pygmaea | reverse complement strand
ACTGTGAGCAGGTGCCAGGTCGTGCTGAAAAATGAAATCTTCATCTCCATTAAGCTTTTCAGCAGATGGAAGCATGAAATGCTCCAAAATCTCCTGATAGCTAGCTGCATTGACCCTGCCCTTGATAAAACACAGTGGACCAACACCAGCAGCTGACATGGCACCCCAGACCATCACTGACTGTGGGTACTTGACACTGTACTTCAGGCATTTTGGCATTTCCTTCTCCCCAGTCTTCCTCCAGACTCTGGCACCTTGATTTCCGAATGACATGCAAAATTTGTTGTTGTTTTGTTATGCTGCTTCTCTGTAGCCCAGGTCAGGCGCTTCTGCCGCTGTTTCTGGTTCAAAAGTGGCTTGACCTGGGGAATGCGGCACCTGTAGCCCATTTCCTGCACACGCCTGTGCACGGTGGCTCTGGATGTTTGTACTCCAGACTCAGTCCACTGCTTCCGCAGGCCATCCAAGGTCTAGAATCGGTCCTTCTCCACAATCTTCCTTAGGGTCCGGTCACCTCTTGTCGTTGTGCAGCGTTTTTTGCCACACTTTTTCCTTCCCACAGACTTCCGACAGAGGTGCCTTGATACAGCACTCTGGGAACAGCCTATTTGTTCAGAAATTTCTTTCTGTGTCTTACCCTCTTGCTTGAGGGTGTCAATGATGGCCTTCTGGACAGCAGTCAGGTCGGCAGTCTTACCCATGATTGCGGTTTTGAGTAATGAAACAGGCTGGGAGTTTTTAAAAGCCTCAGGAATCTTTTGCAGGAGTTAATTAGTTGATTCAGATGATTAGGTTAATGGCTCATTTAGAGACCATTTTTTATGATATGCTAATTCTTTGAGATTTTTTGGGTTTTCATGAGCTGTATGCCAAAATCATCAGTATTAAAACAATAAATGACCTGAAATATTTCAGTTGGTGTGCAATGAATCTAAAATATATGAAAGTTTAATTGTTATCATTACATTATGGAAAATAATGAACTTTATCACAATATGCTAATTTCTTGAGAAGGACCTATAGTTTTGAAACTAGAGCCGTGTGAAGACAGCTATACCTTCACTACTCATCTTGAAATGATCCGTTTCTTTTTAACTGCTCTCTGTCACCCATGAGTGTAGGTGCACAGAATGGAACTTTCCGGTGTTAGAGTGATGATTGATTCATACATGCACACACATGATTCATAAATACACACACAGGATACACAAATGTGCACAAATTCAGAAATGCACACACAAAATTTAAAAAGCACGGAAGATTCACAAATGCACACAAAATTCACAAATGCACACAAAATTCATAAATATATACACAATTCAGAAAGGCAAACAACATTTAGAAATGCACACAAGATTCAGAAATGCACAGGACACGATTCAGAAATGTATTTTATTCTGATGCACACACAAATATATCTTGATTTACAAACTGCTTGCGGTCTGTGAACGTCACTGCATTTGTGTGTGAATTTTGAGACTCCCCTGACGTGACTCGACACACAAATGCGTTTTTTTAAACAGGGAATGATCTGCAACCAATCAGATATCTCCCTTGTTTTAGCCAATCACAAGAACGCACCCTACGTGGGGGATTGTTTACTTATAAGCCAATCACATGAACGCGTTCACACAGCGCCGGGAGTAAGGACAACTGTTTTTTCTTCCTCTGCCAAGCATTTTCTGCTCAAATTTCAGCAATGAAAGACATTACATTTCATTAGACATTTTAATATTTAAGTTTATTCACTAATGTAAAGACTGATAAAAATGTGTTTGCCGGATGTTATTTCTCTGAGATAAAAAGAGATGCTCGGGTCTCAGGTGCAGGCCAACCGCTTGGTATTAATTGGAAGTTTAAAATCAGGCGTCGATTGTTAAAGGAAAATGCGTTGTTGACTGCTAAAGTCATTGAAAACTATTAACGAGAACCTGAAGTCCATTTCAAATTATTTAATTATTTTCACTAAACCTTCCAAGTTGTATTTTTTAAGTAGGGTGAATACAGCTAAATTGGGCCATCAGATAAAATAGGCCAAATAATGTTGTAGCATCATATATTTTAATATCTTTACAGCAAATCACTGATCTTGCATTGTTGCTTATACACTTGTGGACTTGTAACAAGAGTTTTGATTGGTCTGAGTTTTCTAGGCAGGCAGAGCAGAAAAATTACATTAGATCTCATGCAAAGCTTATTTGATGGTATTATAAGCCCTTTACCAAAAAGTGGTTTATTTTAGCTGACTTCACCCTAGCTTTCTCACACAAGATAGCACTTATTGTAACGATCTCCTCCTCACACCAAAACTGTACCAGCATTGGACTATTGTGCTTTTGTTCATGTAGTGTCTCTGTGTTAGTATTATGTTCCTTTCAGTGTCTGTCTCCCTCTTGTGGGTAATGTGGTACCCCATCCTAGTGGGTGTAATTAATAGTATATGTAAGTCAGCTGTGTCTTGTTTTGATCCCTAGTTCCCCAGTATTTAAGTTCCTCTGTTTGTAATGTCCAGTGCTGGGTCATTGCGTCGCCAACTGTCATGTATTGTTATGCTCCTGTTTTTCTATATCTCCACCTGAAAATCGTGAGTACCCTTAGGGGGTCTAGTTATGTTTTGGTTAAGTATTTCTGTGCCAAGTATGAAGTAGTTTGTAGTTCTGTTGAACTCTTCTATGCATGTGTATTAAGCATGGTCCTGTAAGGTTCTGTTTATTCTTAGAGGCCTATAATTTGTTTATAGCCCAGGTAGATATAGTCATGCCCTACTTGTAAGGCAGGTTATGTTAAGTTCCCAAACCCCCTTCCTCAAGTTTGTTAGTAACCTCAGTCATACATACATGTATTTCCTTGGTTCTGTTTTCTTGGTTTGTTTACACCAGTTTATGTTTATGTAGCCTTTTAGTTTATTATGTATCCTGCTTTGATTAGGGGTTCTTTATATATCCTAGCTCTGCGTCTTTTGTTTATATTGTATTGTATCTTGTTTCATTCCTATATCATTTTATATTAAAGTTCTTTTGAATTATACTTTGGTAGCACCTGTTTCCCTGTTCTAAAAGTAGCTCTTGACACTTATTAGAAGCTCAGAATAAGATCCTTTCTCCTTCGTAGAGCCCAATGGTGGCTGTTGTGGCCACTGCTCTTCATTGAATTGCACCGTTCTCCAGCGCAATATCGTGGAGAATCCTGCATGCCATAATTATGTTGCAGGCCTGCTCTGGTGTGTATAGCAATCGCCCCACCCCACCCCGCTTACGCAAGACAGAGCCACCTGCCCTTGAGCAAACCGATCACTCCACTGTGGTACGAGTGTGTGTGTGTGTGTGCGCACTGTTGAACCTGCGCTCCTGCTTGTTTGGGGATTTGCAAGCGCGTGTTATAAGGTACACAGTCAGGGCATAACCTTTGTCACCAAGAGGAATCACATCCATCCGTTTCACCAAAAAACTTTGTAGAACTATTATAATAATTGTACGAGGGCATAACTCACTGATGAGATGACTCCAGCCATGCAGTGCGCCCTGTAGCCTTGTTCCAACCAGGGCCGTTTGTAGGAATTTGGGGGCCCCAAGCAAAACGGACCCCCCACCCTGCACGCAAAACCTACAGGAACCACAGCATAGCCATAAAGTTTAACTTCACCCACACTTTATATAAATAAAAAAAGTTTACAGTGCATAATGTTAGATGGTGAATTTCAGGCTGGTAAGATCTTTGTTGAAATGATGGTTCAGGAGTCAGGTTGCGGTTGATAATAGAATGCTTTAATTAAGTACTTCTCGTTACGGAAACAGGGTCATCATAACAAGGCATGAAGACGTGTTCTGGGAAATGCCCCGAATGCTCTTATGGATCTGGGTTATATAGCCTTTGCATTGTTGTTCACATACCTTCAACTCGTGACTGTCTCATGTTGAGAACATTTGCCGGTCACCTTAACTTCTATCTACGTAGGTTACTATCTCTTAATGTAAAGGCCACTGCTCCTAACCTTGAGTGTCCATACTATGAAGTGTACTCCTGTCTGAATAACTCAGTAACCCCTATCTGTCTAAATGTCCTGTCAGTAAAATGTCCTGTTCTATTAGTCTGAATGGCACCTCCATGTATTAGACCTGTGATGGAATTATAGTCTAACCTACAATAGTTTATATAGTTATAAGCAGTCTAATACATAACAGAGTTAGAAGTCATAAGTCCTAAGCCAAAAGCTAATGCTTTATGCTGATGTTACAATATAAGAACTGTAAGGGTTCTCTCTCTCCCCCGCCATCCTTTGGCCTTGCTTCCTTCATCTCCTCTCCTAAAGGAAAGTTTTATCTTGACCCTGAACATACCTAACTATCTCTTATCGCAAACCTCAGATAGTTCCTGATTAAATTTCATCCAATTATTTATCAGTTAGTTCTCAAATACTAAATTCCTCCTAAATATCTCTTTCTATCTAGGCATGTGATATAAATCCTTTTTAATCATTATCTAATTTTTACATGTAACATAAAACATCTGATCACAAATGCATACTATATTCTAAATTTTTGTGTAAGCTAACCCCTAGAAACTTCTAGCACCTGGCTTATCATTGTCCATCCTCATTATTCACTGTTAGTTCATGTCTTCAGACTCATCATTGACTTTCCATCTCAAAGTCATTACCCTTAATCTTCTTGTTAACATTGTCTCTCTTTGGGACAATTAAAATATTGTTATTTTCTTCTTAAAACGGTTTCTTCTCTTGGAACTGGTTTCTTCTTCCTAAAACTCATATTCTTTATTCAATTCAAACTGTCAGTGTGTATTGTGATGGACTTCATCAACCATGTAAGTATTCCAGTCAGGAAACTCAGTGCTACTGAAGATCAGATCATGGGTTGCTTCAACTCTCAGTCCAATTGGTTTCATGCATTTGAGAAAAGATATCCCATGTGAGATGTTTCTGAAACAAAGGAGAGAAAACAATGCTTAAGCTCACAATGAAATCATTATGAAATAATATGTTATGATACTTCATTGTAATTCCTTCCTCTCTAAGGTCATTCTAATTCTAGTCCTAAATTAAGCTCATCTCAATTCTCATCTTAACTTTCCCTCAACTAGCATTCTCTTGTTAACTGTCAAACCTTCTTCAGCATCTGAAAAATAGACATCAAGTTAACAAACAAATTTCTTCATTATTTCTAAATCTTTCACTAACCTAAATCTCTCTATTCTTAATAGATTTGTTCTTCTCAAATTTGTCAGAGTAATTTAAAACAATGTATCAACAGTAAATGTCTGTTGTCCGTTGACGTCGTCTGTTGACGGTTGTCATCTCCCTTCTATGATGCTTAATGTCAGATGGAATCACTCCCAACATCTGCTGTCAGAGTCCATTGAAACTCTCTCTCTCTTTCTCTCTGTCTCTGCCGTACAGTCCTCGTCCCTCTATAGTACAGTCGTTCAAGCCATACTAGAACTGTCTATGTCTGTGATCTTTCAGTTAATTTGGGTGTGGCACATCAAATGTGTACCCTGTCCTTTCAAAGTATATCAGTGTGGCCAAAAAGAAATATCAATGTTCATCTCCTTCTACTGGGTACTAGCATCAGGTCAATCTTGGATGCCCTTTCATCTACACAGAGTACGATCTGTGTTCTCTGCTGGAACCTCCTCAGCATTTCCTCCAGTTAGTCTGTGAGCCCAAACAGTCTACTTGTCTAGACTGGCTTGGCTTTGGCATGACTCTCCATTGGCTCAGGCATGAGATACGCCTTCTCTTTGATGAGGACTTGTGGCAGGAGTCAGACTCCTACTCATTGGAAATACAAATCTTGCACAGAATGGTTGAAACATCTCTTGTTGTTTAGATGTTTGCAAGATATGAGCATGAAATGAAATGTATTCTATCTTTCCTTAAATCAATATCATGATTTAAGGCAAAAAAATCTTAGTTTCAAAATAACTATATATAAAACCTGAATCACAAGATCTTAATTATAATTAAGTAAAATATATATAAGCTAAAATTAGCTAAATCAATTAAAATTTAAGTAATAGATCCTAATCTGTAAAACCCCTATAGTGTGAGGTTAGAATAATCTAAAGATATTTCAAAAAAAACTTATTAGCCAAAGGTTAGGATGGAAAAATCTAAAGATGAAAATCTAAAGTAGTCATATCTAAAAATCAAAAGTCTCTCTTAGTTAGAGATATAATATCTAAATGTCAGCAAAAGCATCTCAATTAAAATCTCAAATGGAAAATCTTGATTCAATAATCCTAATTTAAAACAAATCTAAAACTCAATTTGTTATGGTATAATAATCCTATCATCTAATCATCTCCCTACTCTTTGACCCGGGTGGTAAATGTATGATCCACACTCGGTCAAACCATGCAATGCAGTGGTTCTCCAGCAGGGTGTCACTAGTTGCTACCCATGGATTTCCACAGTAAATCAGCATTGTCAATGTTAGCATTCAGTCTTGTAACCTAGTCAAGTATATAGCGAAGGATACTCCACATCCCAAAACTCTAGTGGCCAGTAATATCTATGGCAAGAAGCGGCATGTCAGTAATATTATTTGCTGTCTAGTCAGCCATAGCTAAACCCATGGATCCCCTGTCTCTCTCCCACCTTGTTGTCGAGCTCAGCAAGTGGTACATGACATCATCCAGCAGGGAGTGTCAGTATATGAGACAGTATAGGTCCCTATCCCCTATACATCCATAGGATGCCAAAATCAGTAGCTATATCCTGTGTGGTATAACAAGAATCTCTGTAAATGCTCCTCTTCAGTGAGATGCAGATATACAAGTTTATTAAATGCAACAAGTTTCTTCTGGGTTGAGAAATCAACCATCAGTCCTTCATACCAGTAATACAATTGGTCGTCCTTCATGATGAGCCCATCAATGAAGAATTCCCCGTGAGCACAAGAATTCAGTCAGCACACAGTCTGGTACCTGTGCTAGGAATCAGTCAACATAGATTTAGTCAACCTAATAAGTATTGTTCATTTAACATCAGGGTCAATGAACCGCAAATCTGTAAAGTTTGTCATTGCTTAATATTGTTTAATATTACATCAGTAGGATCTCAAATCCAGTTAAACTTAAGCTGTAATGTCCTGTTCATATCTCACTCTTCACATGTGTGCAATTCTCTTTTCCATCAGTAGGTGGCTTCAGTTAGGCCACAGTCTGTTTGCTGTATTTTCTTTAATAAGGGTAGGCTCGCGAACCATCCCCCTCTCAGAAAACTGTCCATCCATCCATCCATTTTCATCCGCTTATCCGTGATCGGGTCGCGGGGGCAGCAGCTCCAGTAGGTGACCCCAAACGTCCTTTTCCCGAGCCACATTAACCAGCTCCGACTGGGGGATCCCGAGGCGTTCCCAGGCCAGGTTGGAGATATAATCTCGCCACCTAGTCCTGGGTCTTCCCCGAGGCCTCCTCCCAGCTGGACGTGCCTGGAACACCTCCCTAGGGAGGCGCCCAGGGGGCATCCTTACCAGATGCCAAAACCACCTCAACTGGCTCCTTTCGACGCAAAGGAGCAGCGGCTCTACTCTGAGATCCTCACAGATGACTGAGCTTCTCACCCTATCTCTAAGGGAGACGCCCGCCACCCTCCTGAGGAAACTAATTTCGGCTGCTTGTACCCTGGATCTCGTTCTTTCGGTCATGACCCAGCCTTCATGACCATAGATGAGGGTAGGAACAAAAACTGCCCGGTAGATTGAGAGCTTTGCCTTCTGGCTCAGCTCTCTTTTCATTACAACAATGCGATACAATGAGTGTAGTACCGCCCCCGCTGCGCCGATTCTCCGGCCAATCTCCCGTTCCATTGTTCCCTCACTCACGAACAAGACCCCAAGGTATTTGAACTCCTTCACTTGGGGTAAGGACACTCTGGAGTAGGCACTCCATCGGTTTCCTGCTGAGAACCATGGCCTCAGATTTAGAGGTGCTGATCCTCATCCCAGCCGCTTCACACTCGGCTGCGAACCGATCCAGTGAGTGCTGAAGGTCACAGGCCGTTGATGCCATCAGGACCACATCATCCGCAAAAAGCAGCGATGAGATCCTCAGCCCACCGAACTACAACCCATGCCCACCCCGACTACGCCTCGATATCCTGTCCATAAATACTACAAACAGGATTGGTGACAAAGCGCAGCCCTGGCGGAGACCAACCCTCACATGAAACAAGTCCGACTTACTGCCGAGAACCCGGACACAGCTCTCGCTTTGGTCATACAGCGATTGGATGGCCCTAAGAAGGGACCCCCTCACCCCATACTCCCGCAGCACCTCCCACAGTATCTCCCGGGGAACCCGGTCATATGCCTTCTCCAAATCCACAAAACACATGTAGACAGGATGGGCATAATCCCAGGCCCCCTCCAGGATCCTTGCGAGAGTAAAAAGCTGATCCATTGTTCCACGACCAGGACGGAATCCACATTGTTCCTCTTCAACCTGAGGTTCGACTATCGGCCAAACCCTCCTTTGCAGCACCTTAGAGTAGACTTTACCAGGGAGGCTGAGAAGTGTGATACCCCTGTAATTGGCACACACCCTCTGGTCCCCCTTTTTGAATAGGGGAACCACCACCCCAGTCTGCCACTCCTTTGGCACTGTCCCAACCTTCCATGCAATGTTGAAGAGGCGTGTCAACCAAGACAGCCCCTCCACACCCAGAGCTTTCAGCATTTCTGGACGGATCTCATCAATCCCTAGAGCATTGCATTGAGTTGTTTGACTACCTCAGTGACTTCCACCAGGGAAATTGACGACAATCCCCCATCATCCTCTAGCTCTGCCTCTAATATAGAGGGCACAGAAGTAGGATTCAGGAGTTCCTCAAAGTGCTCCTTCCACCGCCCTGTTACCTCCTCAGTTAAGGTCAACAGAGTCCCAACCTTACTGTATACAGCTTGGATGGTTCCCCGCTTCCCCCTTCTAAGGTGGCGGACGGTTTTCCAGAAGCACTTTGGTGCCGACCGAAAGTCCTTCTCCATGTCTTCTCCGAACTTTTCCCACACCCGCTGCTTTGCCTCTTTCACGGCAGAGGCTGCAGCCCTTCGGGCCCTTTGGTACCCTGCAACTGCTTCCGGAGTCTGCAACTGCTTCCAGAGTCTACTATCAACAGTTTATTGCAATTGTTTTTCTTGTGAGCTTGTGTGTATCTGAGCATTGCTCAGACTTCAATCATAATGTATTCATCGTATCTAATTTACCCTGGTCATTCATTTGTAATAATCTTCTTAGACCAGGTAGTCCCATTCTCAAATGTCACCTTGTGGCCTCATGCTTTAAGAATAACTTTTTGTCATCCTTGCATGATAAATTTAGTTTGGAGAGGTTTATGAAGCATCTCCATGTGCCCTCTCTCCATACTTTATTTTCACTGTCTTTGTTGATATGTCCCCAAATCTGTGAAAGAATGTTAAACACAGATAACATGGGTGTGTGTGTATGTATATTTCATATCTTGTTCTTTCCTGATTGCAAAACAATAACACTCCTTTCTATTCTTTCTGTATTCGTATTTATGAATGAGCGGCTCTTAATTCCAATGTCAGTTATATTTCAATGTCTATGTCTTAACTTTCTGTTGTTATTTTAATTAATAACAATTACTCTCCTGTATTTACTATGATTACTGAATAAGATGTAAAACAATTAAACGGTTCTAAATAATGTCTTGATGTTAATTTGTGTCTGAATAAATTTGTTGGGCAGGACAGACAGCTTAATGCGGTTTCTAAGGATTCCCAGTCCTCAAAAATCCACAAAAGCCCATAGATCCTGGCTAAAGAGAAAAAAATAAATCCTAAAAATCTAGAATATTCAAATCCAAGACTCCTGTTCCTAAAATGGGGAATGATTCACTCAAATTATAATATTGCATTGGGCTTCAAATCACATATCACAAATAATAATACATATCCTTCCATTTAAATGGTGAAGAAAGAACTCTAAGCTCTTATTAAAACACACTCAAGTATCATTAGTGTATAACTCCCTCATACTCTTCTCTCGTACCCCCCCTCAGGGGGAGGCCTTCATGTCTGGTCGGTGACCTCCAGCTTTAACCAGCCTCCCTGTCTCAAGAATAGTATAGGTCTTATAATTTGTATCAGATTCAATTTGATGAAAATATAGCATCATATTTCCCTTTCTGTTGTTCAAAATTGGCTCAACTATGTATAAAATACTTTAACCTTTAGTCTGTATGTAATTGTCAAAACACTATTTGTTGTCAAAATGTACAACTATATGATAATTTCAAAAGTTAGCAGCTCCAAAATAAGGGTATTTGGCCCTACTCTGTAACTAATAAGTAATCAAATGATGGTATCTTTATGAGTCATTAACAAATCCTCAACCTAATTTTCCATTTGTAAACCGATCCACTAATCAATCATTCGAGCTCCATGGCTAATGAGAAATTGACGGTGATGGAAAAAAAATTGTTGTAAGGAAAGTTAATACTGTATTTAATAGTATTTTACCAAAACTCAAACAGTGGTTTCATTACCCATACAATTTACATGTCCATTCTATTTTATTTGTCTAATTTTAGTACATTAATCAATGTGTGCTCTGTCAACCTATTATGTTCTAATTCATGTACAGGAAAAATGCCTAACTTCTGTCACCAAAATAACCCAGTCTCCACCTCCTGTGTGTCCTTGTGTTCTCAGGCCTTACACTAGATAATGTGTCTAAGCAACCTCCTGTCTGTCTTCTCTCTCTCGTTTCACAACGAAGATTCATTTTCCTC
Organism: Umbra pygmaea; assembly: GCA_016801145.1. NCBI lineage: Eukaryota > Metazoa > Chordata > Actinopteri > Esociformes > Umbridae > Umbra > Umbra pygmaea. The sequence continues at coordinate 19,349 of JACXGM010007738.1, read as the reverse complement.
TTTCTGGGTCTCGTATAGAACCTAACTAATATGGAATTTAACCAATGGGGATTTAACTAATGGGGATTTACGCATTTCCACCTCCCAATCCTCCAAAAGCAAGCCTGCCTTTGGTCCATGTGGGGTAAGACACATCTTACATTTTGGTATCCTTTTCTCCAATTCCTCAAAACAATCTCTTTTCCATTAATCTCCAGTTGAATCTTCAATCTCTACAGAAGATTGATATTCAACTGCCTAAAACTCCTACTCTGTATCATCTAATAACGTTTATTATCCTTTGTTGATCATTCAAAAGACGATAAAACGTCACCCCTTTATCTCAATCTTGTCCTCTCGACATACATAGTAACAACTCCTCCTTTCTCTCAATTATTCTTAATGTCTCCTCTGAACCTACAAACCGTTTCTACTATACTATAAACCTTCTCTTATTTAGCATTTTGTTATCCCATTCTATTCAATAACCCCCTGACCCTACTCTTGCCTGGTAAAAATTCTCCTCTGCCTCCGTGCAGTGGATTATATATGGTCAATATTGTCTTGCTAGTTTATTTGGGTCCTCTTATTATTCCATGTTTAGATCAAAAATATATTTGGGGATCATTTCCACACTATTAGTGTACTTTGTACAGTCTTTGTAATTTTTTAGTTGGCATAATGCTACTTCCTCATTTCTAAAATGGCTGCTATTTTCCCTCCACACTGTTTTTGCGTCTTGTGTGTGTGTGTGTGTGTGTTTGTTCGCGCATGCCCGTGTCTGTAAAAGCTTTGTCGTCATTAGTCACATGGCATTGCACCTTTAAGAAATCTACTCATGCCAACTGTAGTTGGTCAAATCCCAGCTCTGAGTGGTTTGGCTCTTCCATATTTTAGTTGTGGCCTCCAAAAGGAGGAGAAAAATCTATATCTATGTGGCTCGTTTGGGTCTATACATTTATTTGAAATATTATTAAATTTTTAAAGCTGCAAAATCTTCCTTACTCTATTAGCTCAAATGTTAAATGGCTCTGTTTTTAATAGCTGGATATTTAGATGTTTCTACTGAACACAGGAATAACACAAAGACAATCTTTGACCTCTAGAAATGCACAAAAATAAACAAAACTAATTTCATCCATAAAATGCATTTGTTAAATGTCAACATTATCCTGTATTATTTAAAGTGATGTTATCCATTCCCATATCCAATATGCCAATTCAAAATACCCAGTCCTAAATCAATTTTACTTGTTTAAACTTACATGGTGCTGGTTCAAAACATCTATCCTTCAATTGTCTCTAGCTCTTCTTTTGGGCCCTGGGAAAGACAAACCAATCCCGTCTTTCCCAGACAGTTATTTATCTATGTGTATTTGAGCTTTAACATGTCTTTTTACATGTATTAATTTATTATCAAATTGTAACTATAATGGTGCAAGCTTTTTATCGACAGTTATACTAGACTAAATCTGTTCAGTATAATTGGTGTATTTGACGCTTGATGACACATTTCCCTTTTTACATGTCTGGCTGTTTTAAAGTTTATTTCTCATTTCTATATATTTAAGAATACGCATAGGGTAGTCAAGTATACGTACCATTGCTTCGGTGTCTCTAGCACTCTCTATGTTTTAGACCCAAGTGTTTCCAAATTAAACTTGGTTTGTGTCCTATTTGAAACATGCACCCTATCTACACCGTATCTTATTTGCCTAAATAAGGTCTGCCAACCTAAAGTTTAATTTATCAAACCATTTGCATTGGTTTAGAGCATGCAGAGACTTGTTATTTTTAATCCCAATTATCATATTTAACTCATGCACCTCGACTAAGTGGCAGGTGTGTAAATTTTGTTATTTTAATCTCATGTGTCGTCATGGACTTTAATCTATCTAAACTATAGCCATTCTAATTTTGTCTTCCAATTATTTGTCTAATCCTCTATATCAAATGTATGTATTTCTAGTTATTTCAGTACGCTCCATTGTCCAGTGTGACTTATAGCTCCACAGGAAGATATTCCTGGAGCAACTTCAGGGTAAAATGCTTTGCTCAGGGGTAAAACATTTGGCACAGTCAGGAATCAACCTGGCAGTTTTCCAACTGGCAGGTCTCAACTCTAAACACCGTGTTGAATGTAATGTTATTTTACTTCAATGTTATCACAACAAACAAATCTTATCAACAGTGGAAAAATGTTTTGTTCTTTCGGCTATCATAACAAACAGTTTTAAAACCCAGTGAAAATATAAGAATAAAAATGTTGTGTTAACTCTAAACTCTCTTTCTCTGCCTTTAATTTTATAAATCCTTTTTGCGTTGTCAGGGAGGGGCCGAGTAAGTTAAATCTCTTTTCTATTTGGTTTGATAGTAGGGAAACGGAAAGCTTCAACAATCTTCTGTTAAATGTTATCTTTTATTTAAATGGTCTTTTATCAGTTTCTTTAAACTACATCTTGGCAATGCGGTAGTTTTTTCATGTCTTTTCCGTAGCTTACTTCTAAAGTGTAAACTCTACTTAACAGGTCATATTTTCCAATTACATATGAACATTTTTGTAACAATGTGTATATATACAAAAATATCCAATATATCAATTTGGTCATGGACTCTCTCCATCGTCATTTCACACATATCAGAATTCATTCAAGCAGATGTAATGAGGGAAGAAAAACATTTCTGAGTGACCACTCACGTTTCGCCTCTGGTATCTGCTGGTATCTCGCACCTGTATGTGTGGAAATGCTTAAGATCATTAGTACAACAACAATCTTTTATTAATTCTCTTTATTTCTTCATTTTCTCATATTTTTCTCATTACTCCTTCAATATGTATCACACACAGTTCTTTTATATTTATATTATTATGCTGCTCGGGGTTCCGTCCCTATCAGTAGTGTTTATTCTTTCTCAGGCCTTAGTAGTGACGCTACGTGTTTAGCTCCTCCCCTCCCAATTCGTGATCCAGAATTTTTGAAAATGGGGTATGTGCGTTCTTTTATGTGTGTGCATCCTAGCTGGCCACTATGTGTCGTCAACCTTAAAGGGAGTGTCTCGTGAGTTGGCCAAATTGTTGGGTTCATTTTGATGTGTGCTGGGGTCAGAAACCCCCCCGAGAGCCTAACCTGATTTTTATGTCTGTGCGTAATACTTGTGTGACCTTGTGGCGTACGTGCTCGTTTAACACCAGTGGCCAGCTGATGTTATGACTACGCCCCTAATGTTTAGAGGTACTTCTTATTACTTATCTATATTATTGTTCTCTTCTTGTATGAGGGGTAAAATTAAGCAGAGAGGCATTTCCTATTTCTTCAAGAAATATTTTATAGGATAACTTTAATTTATAATCGGCTCTATTTTCAATGGTTTTCATCTGAATTGACCCTGATATAGGGCTGAATTATTTAATCAAATTATGTCCTAAGGGAAAATTTTCAGTGTGTAATCATTTTTGGGTTTTGTCCAATTACTTTTGGTTTTGTCCAATTTTGGTTTTGTCCAATTACTTTTGGGTCTGTTAAAAACGTTTATATGTCTTAACATTACTTTTAGCAGATTTCACAAAAGGGCAAGCTTTAACCCTTTATCTACACTTCCCTCAATCCTGTTTTTATGTTTCTTTTCATATTATTTTCTTACATCATATTTACATTGGATCCAATTACTTCTCTACGTGCACCTCGATTTTATTTTATTTTACTAGCTAGCTGCATCAGGGGGGTCTCTTGTCATTTTATCATTTTTTTCCCTGTTCACCCCTGGAATTTCGTGTACTCCTACTTCCACAGTTATTTTAGGCTGCATATCTAAACTACCATTTTGAATGCCTTATCCTATAGCATTTTAAACCTAATTAATCTAATCTGTTCTGCATCGCCTCTATACCTTAATGCCTTATCCTATAGCATTTATATTTACAAGTTACAACTTACTGTGGTACTTTGGCATTATTGCACCTACACGACATAACCATGTATGTCTCACCCCCCAGGATTTGCAGATTGAAAAACGTTGTGAAGACGTCTCAAATGTTTTTGCCTGGCTGGGTTCCACAGTTTATTTGCCTTATGTTTAGGTACCACATGTGTTCGATCATAGATGTTTCTAAAACATTAGGTCTCACTCATTAGCAATTTACTTTATATTTAACGTCTTCTCTCTTATTTACAAATTCATCAATTGTCAACCAGCTAAGGGATCTTAATGGGCATATATATCTATACACCGGTCGGTTCCGTCCCTACGTAAGCTCCTTATCACATGCAGTTGGGTTGGGTATTTGTTGGCATTATTTTGCGAGCGGCCGCCGTCAGCGGCTGCTGTCTACCTGCTTTGCAACGCGTTGGCCGACAGCAGATGCGCCGTTGGGGGGCTCACTCTTTATGCCTAATGGGTTAAGACACTACATGTGTTGCCTGTCACTACCCTCGGGTGTTGAAAAAGCTTATCAAACACGTCAGTTTTTAGGTCATCCCAGTTGTTTGGAGATGCTAATCTCCAGTTCTAATTAAACAGACACAATGTGTCATCAACGTACACATATATGAAAAATAACAAAATAGAAGCCGCTGCTCTCTATGTGGCTTCTTCCTGGCATTTATCACATTCTAAAATCAATTCACATCCCCAGACTCCAGTCTTACACCCCCCCCCCCCCCCCCGTTAACATTCTACACATCTCTTAAGAGTATATACATATATACAAGGTTCTCCTCATCATTTCTATTAAAATGACTTCCACTCTCTGCCATCGACATTGTTACTGTGCCAAGAATGGTATGCATTTGGCTCACCTTTTGACCTGGCACCTTCCTTGTTCTCAGTCGGGCCTGGACAGCTACCCTGTAAAGAACCCGGAACTTGTCCTGATGTCAATCAGGTCCACAACTCAGACAGATTGGTGTAGTTAGTCTTCTTCAGTTTTGGCCTCTGAAAAACAATGGCAGTCAATCTGCTTGTCACACAGCTGTATGATAGCAGGTCTCCAAACAATGTCTCTCTTTAGTGTAGTTCTTTCTCTCGGATTCCTCCCAAGACAGCAGCCTTCAGCTCGTTCTCCAAAACAGCAGACAATGTGTTGGTCTCCAGGAAAGTCAAAGTCAAGTTAACGAAAATATTGAGTGTAAACGTTCGGGCGCCACCTGTTAGATGGTGAATTTCAGGCTGGTAAAATCTTTGTTGAAATTATGGTTCAGGAGTCAGGTTGCGGTTGATAATAGAATGCTTTAATTAAGTACTTCTCGTTACGGAAACAGGGTCATCATAACAAGGCATGAAGACGTGTTCAGGGAAATGCCCCGAATGCTCTTATGGATCTGGGTTATATAGCCTTTGCATTGTCCATACTACGAAGTGTACTCCTGTCTGAATAACTCAGTAACCCCTATCTGTCTAAATGTCCTGTCAGTAAAATGTCCTGTTCTATTAGTCTGAATGGCACCTCCATGTATTAGACCTGTGATGGAATTATAGTCTAACCTACAATAGTTTATATAGTTATAAGCAGTCTAATACATAACAGAGTTAGAAGTCATAAGTCCTAAGCCAAAAGCTAATGCTTTATGCTGATGTTACAATATAAGAACTGTAAGGGTTCTCTCTCTCCCCCGCCATCCTTTGGCCTTGCTTCCTTCATCTCCTCTCCTAAAGGAAAGTCTTATCTTGACCCTGATTATGTTCCCTTTCTATCTACATGTCCTAGAATGTTCCTAACAGGCCTTAAGTATAGCCATTTAACTCTCTCATCTAGCAATACCATTCTAAACTGTTCAAACTGTATTTAAACATGATTATATAGAATATAATTCTCAACAATAAACTGTGCATAATTTTTTGTGCATAAGTGCAAATACTTCTGTATAATTAAATGTTTACTAAATATAAGTAGTGCTGTAAACAGTTTGTTGTAACTCACATTATATCTATCATGTAATATATTACATATCGGGTAATGATTAAAAAAGTGTGTAAACCTTTAAGAAACCATTTTTAAAACATCTATAAACATTACATAGATAGACGGACCAGATACTATGTTAAGGGTTACTAATGCTTAAAAACATCCCAAGCTAATGTTTGTCCAAGAAGGAAAAAACAGAGCGATTTTAAGTATTCCGTGAAACTGCCACGGATTTAGAAGTGTCCGTGGTAGTATCACAGATTTCTGAGAGATCACATTGAATAATTCAGAGGTGGGTTCCATCAATTACTCCGACAACACCAGGGAAGGCTGCTATATTCATAAATGCTAATTTTTGTGCCTGCAAGGTATCATCGGGGAATGTCCAGTGGAAAGGAAATGAACTGCGACACAATAAGAGGTTCTGAAAGTGCTGTAATTGTTTGTGTGATCACTCTGCTTACAGAAGGTTGTGACAGACCCAAATCATCACTGCTACATTGTTGCATTTTCCCAGTTGCCAAATATCTTAATGTAGTGATTACTTTCCTTTCTGGCACTATGGCATTTCTGCGCTGTGTCGGAAATGTTAGCATGTCTCTAATAAGATCGGTCACAAACATGATCCCTGCACAAACTAATCTATAGCTGTAACAAATAACTTCAATGGTAAAAGAAGACCAATAGAGTTTATTATAGAGAAGGTGAGGATAGACAAACAAAGTATCTAGGCTAAGGTACAGAGGGCAGTCCAAAAAAACATAATACCAGGTACACAATGCATAGGTCAGGCCAGAACAACGATCCAAAACTATAGGCGAAGGTACAAAGGCAAAATCCAAAAACACAATACCAGCAACACAATTCAAAGGTCAAACCGGAATAACAATATAGAATAGAATGCTCAGTAATGAATGAAATAGTACTTACAATACCTCGCAGAGAGGCAATGGAGTGTGTGTGTCTTATATATGAGTGAGTGAGAGCAGGTGTACTGAATTTGGATAATTGAGTCAGTGTTATGGGAAATGTAGTTCCGAGTACTAGGGAAGCTGTAGTCCACAGGAAGAAGAACTGGAGAATGGGAATTGTAGTCCTGAGCAAATTAGAATAAGGAAGTGGCAGTTTCCAGGGAAGGGGAACTGGGGAACGTTACAATAGCTACTTATTGACTCACTGTCATCCATTGTCTGCAACACATTTCTTCTCCCTCTTCGTAATTCTGCTGTTTTCTCCTCTACTGAAAGAACTCTTAAGCCTCTTAAAAGTCCTCGTCTGTACTCCTACCAATTTTGACCTTTTAAGAGTTAAGATGCTTTCTGAATTACTTTTTTCTTTACTAGGATTTTTATTTAATTTTAAGTGTAAACGCCCACATTTCTAAGAATTTTCTTAGAATTTTCTCAGTAGGAGCTACTCTTTGCATTAAGATTTTTTATGAATGCAGGCCCTGCATCCCAAAATTGTTTTATGTGTGCAACAACTAAACAGGCATCTTGCATGGTAATCAAAAATGGACAAATTTATATTACGGGACAATTCAATTTCTTACAGCATCTGATCATTGCGGTACAAGAGATGGCTATGTTTTGTTTGGTGTTCTCATCTGAATAACTGGTATGAAGTCTTTGAGATCCTTTTGGATGTCCTGGGGTCCCCATCTGATCCAGAAACCAGCTGTTTCAATAGTGGGGCTTTGGCCACCTATCCACTGCTAATTCCAGCATTCTGTTGTGCCCTGAGATGAGTGAGTATTTATTTAATATGGTCTAGAACAAAGCATGGCGGTCTAGGGACTTTAAATGGATGGAAAAGCAACTTTAATCCAGTTGTGGAAGCAGGCCCATCCAAAACCCTGGCCCTTTCTTTACAGATAGCAGATCTTGGGTTGTTCATGGTAAACCAAGATTTACAGAGATTTTACTCAACATTTAGACAAGGAGTACTATTCCTACCATAGAAAAGTACAAAAATATTTGGCAATTCATTTCATTCAACCCAAAAATGTCATTACCCTACACCTGCCCACACTGTCTTTATTGCAGTTAATGAGTTTACCCTTGCATCACTATTGGAGATTTAAATGAACACGCTCACATGCTCTACTTTCTTACATACATTTAAAGCCTGTTTAAAGAAAAAAAACTCATGCATTAAGTGGAAAGAAATATATAAATGTCCTTTTACGACCTACACTAAAAGTGACACATTTGGCTACTGGGCAAAACCTCATTTACTGTACACCATCAATTTCTCAGCTTTCTCATGCCTAACAAATGTATTGTGGTTGTAGCATGGTTCACATCAGGCAATGTTTCTTGTGTAAGCAACCTTACAATTTGTGTGTGTATTATAGGGCAGGCCAGTTTTAACTAACACCTCCAATGTCATCTCATTGATTTTTGGAGAAGGCATAATTCTTCTATTATTCCACCCTACATTCTGAATGTTTAAATAATGTATACAATAGAGACAAGAACAATACAACACATTTGTTTTACCAATTTATACAGAAAACCAGATAATTCCAAAGGGTTCGTACACCTTTTCTTGCCAATGTATTCAGAACCATTAACTTCAAATTCCATCAAGGCACCTAGGATCAGGTATGCCTACCTTCTGAAACGTCCCCGCTTTAACTACATCAACATGTGCTCGCTACAGAACTGTACAAAACAAAGCATGATGAACTGTAACTTTACATTTTTCAGTGTCATAAGAAACAAGTACACTCCCTTTAAAACTGTTTCTATTTATTAACATTTGGACACATGTATACTGTAGTTGAGCTTATTTCCAACCACATTCTTTGATAACGGTAGCCCAATTTAACTAATTGCTCCAAATAAATAATATCATTCATATTATTTAAAATAAACAGACATGCAATTGCTTTATGCATTAGAGCATAACTTTGATTGCCACAATCACTGTTGAAATTATGTAATAAAAAATATTAGTTAGTTGTCTGAGAACATATTTTCATTTGCAGTAATGACCTAGGGAATAGTTACAGGGAATGAGAGGGGATGAATGAGCCAACTGAAAGCTGGGGATGACAAGGTTGCCAAGATGATATGAGAGCCAGATTGGACATTTGGCCAGGACACCAGGGCCAGGACGGGGCTCATCAGATGGCTCAGTGATTAGACGTGTAGTCGGAATGTTTGATTCTAGACTTTGCCAATCGTCTTTGCGTCCTTGAAATTGTCTTTGTGTCCTTGAGCAAGGCACCTTACCCTAAGATGATCCAGGGAATGTCGCTGTACTTACTCTAATGTCTTAAATGACTAAAATGATAATATATTAACATTAATTATCTTACAATAAGTGCCAAGGGATCTTTAGTGACCACAGAGTGTCAGGACACCTGTTTAACATCCCATCCGAAAGATGGCACCCTACACAGGGTAGATGTTCCATTTATAAAAACACATTGCCTCTTAACAGAAGAACCACTAACCAACCAAAAACCATGGAGGTAGTGGCATTGTGGTTTAGGGCTATGAGCTGATTGAGAGATAATTCTAATTTGCAATAGCAACCTAGCCAAGATAAACCTAACAGTGTAAGAGACATCACAGTTTTTACAGCAGCATAGCGCCCTGTATTCCAATGCTGGTTTGCTTCTAAAGCTAAGCAGAGTCGGCCTGGTCGGTCTCTGGATGGGGGACCAATGCTGCTGGAAGTGGTGTTGGAGGGCCAATAGGGGGCACACTTCCCTCTGGTCTAAAGAACATTCCCAATGCCCCAGGGCAGTGAAGGGGCATCTGCCCTGTGTAAGGTGCTGTTAAAACAGATGTCCTGACTCTGTGGTCATTAAATATCCCTTTGCAGTTATCATAAGAGTGGAAGTATCAACCCCTGTGTCATGGCTAAATTCCAACTAGGCCTCATCCTGGCCACCTAATAATCCACCTCCTATTTGGCAAATAAACTACTCACCTCTCCACCTAATAGCTGATGTGTGGTGAGTGTTCTGGTGCAAAATGGCTGCCATGCATCTAAAAAGTGGGCACTACACATTGGTGGTGGATGAGGTGGCCTTTACCCCTCACTGTGTAAAGCACTTTGGGTTCCTTGAAAAGTGCTATATAAGTTGAATTAATAATTATTATTAGTAGTATTATAAACAACATGTGGAGATAAGGAATATTTAAAGATGTACTGTAGTTCAATAAATAGTAACACAACTGGTAACTGTGCAATAATAATAATAAGTGAGAATAAGCTAATAACAGTACAAATGATGTTGTGCAAATATGTAGATAAAAGATGATATACGAAACTCCATTGAGTCAAACATGAATTCTATTTGTACCAGAAATGTATAGAGGAGAATATTAGGCCTTTTGTAAAAAAGGCTGTACATGAACTGAATGTGAACCTTGTAACAGAACAATGATCCAAAACACACAATGTCTAAAAAAATGTGAATGAAAGGCAGAGTCCTAAATCCCAGATCTCCATCCTATCTACAGTATATTCTTTGGGAAGACCTGCAGTGGGCCGTGCTTGCAAGATAACCCTTGGAGATGTCTTGGGATAAGCAGTTCTGTAAGGAAAAGTAAGCAAATATGATTCCCATTTGAATTACATGTCCAAATATGTGATAACAAGACAACTGTTGGTGGTGTACTTATCTTCTTCCGCCTACTATTGGGGTGTAGGGAAGGAATTTGTCTTGCTACTGGTCTGGGTTATTTATAATTTCTTGCACATTAAATTGCATAGGCATAGAACATTTTGCCTACACAAATTGCCTGCTGAGTTTGCTTGACGCAAACACTTTAGAAACTGTAAAGCACCTTTATTCAGAGGTTTTAGGTACTCTTTGCCAGAAACAGAATCCAATCCACACAATGTGTTTCCACTTTATCTCCATAACCCTTACATAGTGACTGCTCTGCAGTTGTTCTTGAAGCATCTTGGTACTGAATTGGGAATCCAAACAGAGGACATTCTATTGTCAATACAGACTGTGGGAATAATGGAAGCGTTCTAGTAATAACTTTAAATAAAGCATGATACAAAACTGTACAAACCTAAATAATTACCAAAGGTTATTTAGAAACCCTATTTTAATGACTTGCATGATTATGGGGATTGGGATGAACTAACCTGAATTATCTCAATTTAGAAAGTACAATTAAATTGGAATTTTCTTCATTACTTTTCATAGAGGTAATGTCTGTTTACTTCCCAAATTGACTGAATTGAAATTAAATTGACCCAGATCCTGACAATTATGCAACTCATTATAGCTGGGTTTCTAAGTTGAAATTGAATTGACACAAATTCTGATTGATGTATGCTTGACAATTCTATACGCTTCTCTCCCTTCAAATGACGTAAACCCTAAATAAATTATTAAAATAACAAGTGTAATCAAAGGTGTGTGCAACAACATGATGTTTTTTCATTGTCCATATTGGCATAGCATGTAATAATGCCTAACATTTTAGAAACCATCTAGCCTGTTTGCTGGGTCTGTCCGTCTGGGTCCGGCCTGTGTTTGAAAATGCTTGCTGATCAGATCTAAGTGTAACTGTACTAACTGACGACTGATATCTAATGATGTTTTGGTGGATAAGAAGATTTACCTCACAGTGCTGCTGGGGATTTTAGATTTGAATATGCATGTATGTGTGTGTGGCTGCATGGATCTGCCAGTTTGTGATTATAATAGTGTGCATGTGATAAACCTACAGTATATGTTTGTATCCTATTTGTGTCTGTGATAGTGTTTTTTTATATCAGCGGGCGAACCACTTTTCCTGTAATGTTAGAAAACATATTAGGACAAACCTAATGTGTATGTGTAGCAGTAATGAAAGCCATGCCCATGGCCTACTAAGGTAGAGAAAAGAGTTCAGACAGACAGAGATGGCAACATTTGACATTGTGGGAGAAAAAAGGTATAATGAATTAGACTAGAGTAAAAATAATGGGTTAATAGTGGTTTAAGTAGTGTTCCTCTTTATAAATGCTTTATAAAGCCTTTATAATATTTTCATCTAGGCACTAAATTTCAAACATATATGTAATGCATTTTGAATATGGCATAAATGTGTTACATAATTAACAACCTCCAATGGAACAACCAATTTAGTATAACCCAGAAAAAAACGTGTGCTTTATTGAAGGTACAATAAAAGAAACACCTAAGTAATGATTCCTGAGTAAAGTAAAGAAACACCTGAATAGTGTTTCCTGAGTAAAGAAACACCTTAGTAGTGGAGGAGGAGGAAGAGTAGTGGAGGAGGAGGGAGAGTAGTGGAGGAGGAGGGAGAGTAGTGGAGGAGGAGGGAAAGCCCATTGGGACTGTTAGGCAAGACGCCCTGGGGCTTACATCATCCATAGTGTAACTTCCTTGTTTAAACACACTGGGTTAGATCTGGGCGGACCACCCCCTGTAAGTTTGGTTAGGGCATCTTGCTCGACCACCAGTTTAGTACGTTTTGTATGTTAGGTAGTTAAGACAGGTTAGGGGTGGGCTTCATACATATTACTTTCTTTGCTTTAGTCCCAGCCAGCCCCTTCTAACCATTTTACCATGGCTTAATAAATGCCCATCGTGTCTGTGTCCTTGCTCGCACCAACGACTCCATGCCTCTTATGCTGACCGCTGGGGGCCCTGGAGCAGTGAGGTCTAACATCCCCTCCCTAACGGGAGTAGTGCATAACAGTTTCCTGAGTAAAAAAAACACCTGAGTAGTGTTTCCTGAGTAAAGAAAAACCGGAGTATTGTTTCCTGGTTAACAAAACACCTGAGTAGTGTTTCCTGAGTAATGAAACAACTGAGTAGTTTTTCCTCAGTAAATTCAACCCTGAATAACATCCACTGCCAAACGGAAGTAGTGCGTGACACATGGGTTTTGTCCGGGGTGTTGCTCAGATTCCAAGGGCATTGGTGTCTTAGGTATGTTGTTAGGGTGTGAGTAAGGGCTAGTCGTTTTTGTGTACTTTGTTGTTAGTGATTGTGGTTTAAGTGTTCAGTGTTCAGAATGGTGGCGTCAGCCTGTGGTACCTTTATAGAAGAAACTTCATATGATGCGTTGTTAGGGCTTTGTAAAGTAGACCTGATAGCAGTAGCAGATCATTATGGTATAGGCATACAGAAACCCGCTTTAAAGGCTGTGATTGTTGCAATCATCAACAATGGTTTGTTGAACCAAAGGGCTCTAAAATGAAAGGATAAGGGATGTGGTTAGAGGCCAAAGTTGATGGGTCTGGGGTAGGGGTGGAACGGTACATGTATTTGTATGGAACCGAAACGGTACGGCATCACGGTTTGGTGCATGAATTTAAACAGAGAATACATGGTATAAAAATGGATTAATTTAATGCAGAACTACTGTTAGACATGCAAGTTGTTTATGGACACCTAATCTTTAGCCTCGCCTTAGCTCTGAAGCTAAGGAGCCGAGCTCCACCTATGTATGCTGTTTTTTGTCAGATCGACGGTCCGGTGAGTAAGTCAGCACTAAGGACGAGTATTGGTGGCAACTCACAAGAGTTAGAGGACCCGCCGACCTCTAAGATCCCAAGTTTGGGAAAACTTTGGTTTCCCAGTCAGTTACAGTCATAGATTGTATATATTGGTTACGGATGTGGAGATTCAGGCATCCCTAACTCTAACAAACTTTGATCCATCCCCTCCTGTGTCTGTTGGTTTAGTGGAGGCAGCTTGGCTCAGGAGGAACATTACGGTGGTCCCTCCATTTTGTCAGAGGTGGATTCTTTTCTGCCTTTGAGCTAGTAGCTGTAGGTATGAGACTGTAAAGGCTACCTTGTTAGTTAGTGCTAGAGGCGTATAGGCAACATTTCAGGCAACATAAGAAAAACCCTAGCCGTACATTCGTAGAGTTTGCAAGGGACAAACAGTCCTTATTCGACTGCTTGTGTGTGGTTAGCAAGGTCTCTACGTATGCGGCTATCCAATAATAAATTTTATCAGAGGACTTTAAAGACCACCTCCCAGACAGGATATTAGTTAATCTAAATGAACAGAAGGTGTGGACATTGGCCCAAATTGTCAGTCAAAGGGGTGGCTCTGTTATTGAGTAACAATCTTGCCGGGGGTAGAGTAGTCCCTGTACTGGAGGTATTAGACAAACCTGATTTCAATTACTCAGATTCTGCTCAAAATACAGACCTCTGTGTTTACAGAGTGTGCAGTGACTCACGTACAAGCGTGCAAAATGGGAAAGATTATTGATATCTCTCTGTTGTTCAGTCCTGTAAATGTCTGTCCAGTTAAGGACAATGGGTCTCAAATGGAATCATTACATCATAAATCAGAGGTTACTGAGGACAAATTTAGTAGGTTATTGGAAATATTTTTTTCACACCTGAAACGGTGAATGAACACCAGTGTTGCCACAGTTACTTTGAAAAAGTAATCTGATTACTGATTACTCCTTAAAAAAGTTTTACTTTTTGTTACTTTAGAGATTACTTGACTTTAAAAGTAACTAAGTTAGATTACAAGTTACTTTATTGGTTATTTTCAGCAGCTGCCGAAACCCCCCCCCCCGCCGCCTCAACCTAAAAACATACCTGCCAACCTGCACGCATTTTGCGTACCATTTACGCAATTTCAAGTCAAACTACGCTGGTACGAAATACTACTCTTAAAACTGTATTTGCCAGATTTTCTTAAATTCACTCTTAACGCTAATATTACTAGTGCTGAGAGATTTACAGGGTTCGGGGCGAAGGAAAAAAACTCATGCTCCTGCTTCTCCCGCGAGTGACTCTATCTAGAGTGACTCTATCTAGTAATCGTGATACAGCTGCTGGATTCACTCATGGCAGCTCCACCTCATCCGCTGACAATGACCCACCACTGATGCGTTAGGAAACTGGTAGGGAAATTAACCAAACGTTTCGCCGACTTATTATTTAATAAAAATATAATGGCAGAATTGATTATAACGCACATTGTTTAGATTGGAAACGTCATGTACACAGGAGGAAACAACTAAATGAACTGGAGACTGCCACAGCATCTATCCCAATAATTGGAAATGTTATAATTGGGAGTGCCCTACACTCTAGAATTATTAATAATAACGGACCCTAATGGTATGTTTTCATTGTAATTCTATGGTTAAAAATGCCACTCAGTATAGTCAGTTTTAGGATTTAATTAGACTCTCAGAAAAGAGTGCAGTTTTTGGTTGTTGAATTACAAGCAATGGGAAAAGGCCCTAATAGTGTTGTTACTGTATTAATTTAATATACAAGTAATTTATACAAGTAATTTTATAAGTGTGCATATGTTTTTTTGTGGGCTTATTGAGATGGTGGAATGCCCACTTCCCAAATGCTGTGCTCCACTGTGAAACGTTGTGTCCGCGCTGAGTTGTTACTCATAAACATTTCTCAAGTTTGGCAGGTATGTAAAAATGACAACTGGTTTTGCCAACATTCACTTTATTGGAAGTGCATTTTTAACAGTAATGTCAACAATGTATCTCCTGACATTTTAAGTTGAACTTAAAAAATATTTACTGAAAAAATACATGTTTTCATAAAAAATAAAATCAAGACAGTCTTTCTTAACCTGACATATTTAACTGTTATGGCAAAACTTACTATTTATAATCTACATTGTTTATAAAAGTAACTAATAAATTATTTTTAACATGTTTTTTTTTTCAAAATAACAGTGCTCTTTTATATTCACTTCAATAATCATTGTGTAACGCGTTCCATTATGAACTGAGAGCCTGGACTCTATATGCCAGTACTCATGTACTGTTGATTGTGTTGCTTAATGTATGTTGCTTGTGATGTGTGTAGGGTGTGGGTGTGTACACTTTGGTTATGTGCACCACTCCCTGCTCTGCTGTTGCCTGATCGGGTTGATTGAGAGATCGGTATAATTAGTGATTGCTCCCAGCCGGTCTCCTGTCAACCCTATTTAGTGCTTGGCGGAGCAGAGAGTGGCGCGATTCATTATTATAATGTCACTATGGAGTGAGGGATGTACGGGAGCTCATAACCAAGTAAGTTGTGACAAGATTGGGGCGTAGGTCTGAGATAAGTGTACGTTCTAAATAGATATATATTGGTTAATTATTATATTGGTTCTATGCCGCTACAGAGCATAGTGTAAAGATGTATTAATTGTGCCTCCTGTTGAGTTATGCGTATGCTCTGCATCTGTCCTTGTTGCTCGATAAAGCATAAGAGTATATATATTGTCGATGTACTCTCGCTACATTTGTTCACCTGCATCTAAGCTGTTTGGAAAGCTCCCTGGAATCAAATATTGAACATTAAATTCAACAACCGTCTATTGCCTGCCGGGTCTCCATCTCTTCACCTATCTACACCTCACACCACATATGTGACACATTGTTAATTCATTATAAAGCTAATTAATTGTAACCAAAGGCTATTGTATTGTGTGTAGTGCTGTCAAACAATTAAAATATTTAATCGCAATTAATCGCATTAATATCATAGTTAACTTGCAATTAATCGCACATAATTTTTTTCTCATTTTAATGCTCTTATCTACATGGAAAAGTGGATCGGCTTGCTTTGTGAAAATTTTTTTTTATTGAAAACAACATTGGAATACTGTCTGAAGTCATCCATTGTCGCCTGGCTTTGACGAGGGGGAGGAGAATTCGCATCTGCTGTGTGGTATTTCAGACTGGACGTGCTGCAATGATAGCTCAGTTCACAACGACCAAACACACAGATCACTTTGGTCTTGTCAATGGAAATATTTGGCAACTTTTTAAAAGTAAACCTTCCATTCAGAATTTTATTGGCATCCATTTCGTCGTCTCGTGCTTGCCATCGACTCAAAACGTAACGTAGCCTACTACTCTTTGGCCAGCTCCCAACGCAAGCCCAAACAAGTGTGGTTGCGGTGCCTGTTGTTTTGTTTCCACTCTAGCTAGATCCGGTGTGGTGTTGTAGTTTTTCTAACATTACTAGTTGTTGCAACAGCATGTGAAAAATAATACAAAGTTTGCTAGGCCAATTGTTGTGAACTGTATTTGCGTTAAAAGCTCAATAAGAAAATTGACGCTGTTAAAATGGGTTTGCGTTAACGCAATAATTGTGTGTAAAGACAAAAGAGTATATGATAGCAAAAAACAAATTAAAATGTTTTTAATAACTTTTCATTAATAAGAGTAACAAATATGGTGTACACACAATTTGATTGGATTTATGGTGTAGTGGGAAATAAATGTTTATAGGACCAAATAATGACAATGATTTCCAGTGCGTTGTGACGGTCTTCCTCTCGCGTCAGACCTGGCGACGAAACGGGCGATTCTGTAGTGGGAAATAAATGTTTATAGGACCAAAAAATGACTCCTTCAACATCTGTCTTCTCATCCCTCCTGGGATGAATTAAGATTCATGGAAAGGGGGCAAACCCCAATGTATATCACACATTTAAACCTGTACCTAGGTGATTTTGGTTTTGATCCACCCATCAAGGGAGTTTGGTATTATTACAGAAAGTTTGATCTTCCAAATAGGACCGAAACCATTTAAGTGCTATGCCCTTAATATCAATCCACTGCTCCAAATGAGAAATAGAGATTTTAACCCTGATTGGAAAACTTATTATATTTACTTATATTCTGCTGTTCTAGAAATACCATTAATTGACTGCAAAATATCTTTTCAAGAATTTTAGAAAGAAAAGTTTGTTTCAAGTTAGGCCTAACATTTGCAAGATTTGCAGGATCCAGGGCGAGTTTTTTATTGTGTGGTTGTACTACTGCATGTTTAAAATTTATAGGGACCACGCCTGAGGACAGACTGCAATTAATAACTACAAAGACAAATGCCCCTACAGTAGGATAAACCTCTTTAAAAAGTCGAGGAAGGACAGTATCGCAAGGAGAACATGAGGGCTTCAAACGACCAACCATCTCCTGTAAACTGGACAACGTCACAGGCTTGAATTTTTCAAAGACAACAGAGCAGAGGACAGAGATTGAGGGGTCATAAGCAGAAGGTGTTATAAGCCCTAGTGGAAGTGACCTTATCAATAAAAAAGGGGGTAGCATGAGCACAGACAGTTTGCGGGGATTAAGAACTGAATCAATAGTCCTAAACAAAACATGAAGCTTATTACAGTTAGACATAATTATTTCTAATAATTGACGTCCGCGGGGAGTTAAAATAGCAACAGTCATCGCGTAAAAGCTCAGAAACAGCACTGGACTCACCAACCTTCAGCCATAGCTGCGGGAACATCTTTGTGCTAACACATAAAATGCATAATTTGGCTCATTGTGTCAAAACTCAACACACAAGAATGCTTTACACAACACTTAAAGATTAACATTGAACTGCCATGTCAAAACTGCCATTCTGCAATCAAAACTGCCAATCTGCAAACAAAACCTAACACTCTGACTTCAAAAGGCCCTCTTCAGATCGATAGTTAACACACATGCACATGAACAATAAACAGTCAAACAGACACAACACACTGGTCACCTTTACTCAAGACACTTCTGTCATTTGTAGTTTTTAAACTGTTTTTATTCTTGAAACCAAGCCTCAGTGATACATTGTACAGGTAGTAAAACAACTCCCATTACAAGTCAGGGATCACTCCGTTGATTGGGGTCGGGCCACAACACCTCGTCCACATCACAGGCAATGTTCTCCCTTGCCAGGCAACGGGAACATATTGCCGGGTGTGGCGTATCCACCCGTGGATCGAGCCCACCTCAAAGTGTCTCCGCTTGCCTCCTCCATTGCTCACAGGAGCAGGCACCTGTGCATGTGTAGGCAGTCATAGACCTTCCACCGCCATGCCGAAAATAATTCCCCTATCAGGTTAAGGACCGGGAAATAAGGGGGCAGGTACAGCACCATGAAATGGTCATGGTTGGCAAATTAGTCCCGGACCAGAGCAGCCTGGTGGAAACTATAATTATCCCAGATGACAATGAACATGGGCTGCCCTGGTTGGTCCTATATGACTGCGGCATGTAGTGCATGCCAACATGTTAGTATGTGTGCATTGTTGTAGGGACCCAGGGTGGCATGGTGATGGAGGACCCCCTGACCACTAATGGCTGCACACATGGTGATGTTGCCCCCGCACTGCCCGGCGACATTCTTGATGGCCCTTTGGCTGATGATGTTTCAGTCCCGATGTCTGGTTTTTACCAGAGTCTCTTCCTCTATCTCCTCTCCCTCTTCCCTCCCCGTCTCTTCCTCATTCTTTTAGTGTTTATTTTTTATATATTTTTTATTTTTTTTTCTTTCTTTTGGGGAAAGGTCAGCTTCAGTATTTGACAACAGGGTTGTCATTGTTCTAAAATGTGCATCATTTCCAATCCCACTTTTTTGTTTTTTATTATTGCTTTCTACATTCTACACCCGTCCCAACCCCCACCTAACCGTGACCAAATGTTGAGACCAATTACATTGTGCCATTTTAACATTTATCTCTAGCTTATACATT
>JACXGM010007737.1:0-23535 GCA_016801145.1 Umbra pygmaea | reverse complement strand
GCAAATGATGATGATAATTGTGCTAATAACATTACAAAGAATATTTGACACTGTAGATGAGTGTGTGCAAATATACCATGGGGCATATATAAGACCATGAACATGGGGCATATATAAGACCATGAACATGGGGCATATATAAGGCACTTTGGGCACTTTGGTAGACTATCTAATTTTCTCAGGAGTGAGTTGGAGGCAGTTCTGTAAATGACGTAACCAAAGTGTAGGATCGGGTGGATGGTCATTTCACCAGGGTGTGTTCGGCAGCGTGGGTGAAGGAGGCCTTGTTGTGGAATACAAAGCCAATCCTAGATTTAATTTTAGATTGAAGATGGTTAATGTGGGTCTGGAAGAAGAGTGAAGAGTCTAACCAGACACCAAGGTATTTGTAGGTGTCCACATTCTAGTTAAGACCCATCCAGAGTGGAGATGCTAGTCAGGCAGTGATCAGTTGAAGAGGTCCAGACAACAGAGTCTCACATTGAACCCTATCAGAGATCTAGTTGGTGAATCAATCGAGGCAGCCATTCGAGAAACCGAGGCTGTTGAGTCTGCCCATACCTTTTAACTTTCTACACCTCTTTCCACTTCTCTCTCTCCCTCAGAATGCACTTCTCCTCTTTCTGTTTTGCTCTCTAGTTTTTTTTAGGCCTCTAGGGTGAGGCTGACCGGTTTGGATCCAGCTGTCTATCTGTGTCTCTCTCTTACTCTCTCTCTCTTTCTTGTTTGGATAGACTCTGCTCTTTACCGTCTGGGCGGATGGAGTGTATCAACTCCATTATTATGTCCATGGTAAAACAAGATGCATTTATCCTACTTTATGACACCATGTTTGACAACATCCTGTTTCCTGTCCACAGAGGAAGTTCCGTCCCCCACAGACCTGCAGTTCTTCGAGGTGTCCGATGTTAAGATCACAATTACCTGGACGGGGCCCCCTACTGACACATCAGGGTACCGCGTGACAGTGGCCCCTGTCGGCCCAGACGGGAACCCTCAGAGTGAGCTCCATCTCCCTGTCACACGCAACGCTTACGCCGAGGTCGGCCAACTGACGCCAGGGACCACCTACCGCTTCAGCATCTACACTCTGAAGGGAGGGGCCGTGAGCTTGCCACTGGTTGGGCAGCAAGGCACCAGTAAGTTAAGGCACACCTTTTTTGTGTCGGGGTGGGATTATTATTTTAATGACTGTAGGAAGCAGAAGCTAGGGAGGTCTGTAGTGGGGGTCCAAGAATGATGGCACAGAGAGTTGTCAGAGCCAAGGCTCGAACCCCTGCCAAAAGGCCACTACACCAAACTTCTCCTGGGGAACTACACCTATTCCATTATGTTAGGTGTATCCAGGAGCTGCCAGAACTAAATCAAATAATCATCAAGCCCTTACCTCTTTGAATAAGATAAGCTAGTGTGACGGGTGTGTAACGGCTCCGAAGGTACCCTTGCTAGCAGCCCGCACGGCAGTTCGCCTTGCCCCATACCAGGCTCGAACCCGCGGCCATCTGCTTCGCAACACTCTACACAGCCCTGCTTGCAACGTACCAACCGAGTGAGCTATACAAAAGGTACCAATTGTATAGCTCTTCGGCGACATTTCAAGCTTGCTGTGGAGTGAGTTTACGTACGTTCTTAACTCCGTTACACTCACCCCTTCTGAACTCGCTCCACACCGAGCTACCCCCGGCGTTGAGCTGAGCCCAACTGGATTACACTAGGTCAGTGCTACAACTACATTGTATAACATGTGTTGTCTGAAGACTGTAGGGAAACACTGATCCAGCAGATGCTAAATATATACTTAGTATGACACAGGAACTAGCCTTGATATTGTGTTACTAATCTCTCTAACCCAGTGGTTCTCAAACCTCTTCTCGGGGACCCCCAGCCGTCTCACAGTTTTGTTGTAATCCTGAACTAGCTCACCTGATTTAAGCAGGTAAGGGCTTGATGATTAGTTGACAAGTTGATTCAGGTGTGCTAGCTCTGTGATACATCTAATATATGGCCTGGCTGGGGGTTCCCCAGGAGAGGTTTGACAACCACTGGTCTAACCCCATGATTAATTGGACATAACTTCATCAACATTTGTAAAAACTCAATTTTGTAAACCTAAGAATCACATCTTCCATTTTGTAAACCCCTCAGCACATGTTTTACTGTGACATTTAATCTTTTTTATCCTCAGAGCCAGACTCTCCGGCTGATACCCACTTCACCAACGTGACTGAGAACAGCGCTCTGATAATATGGACCTCCCCTCGGGCCCGTATCACTGGCTACCGTCTGTTCCTGACCGCAGAAGGTGGCAACACGAAACAGCTACGTCTGCCGGCGCGTCTGTCTCAGTACACACTGCTTAACCTGCTACCCAACACGGAGTACACAGCCACGCTGCACGCCGAGCAGGACAACACGCTCAGTCGGGGTGCTTCCGGAACATTCTCAACCAGTGAGCAACACTTCTGTGTTTAACTGTCATTCACTGTCTGATTGGTTTTGCTTTACAGCGTTTAATAAGTAAATGCTTTCTGACACTTGGCCGTGCTGTAAGTAGTTAGTATTTTGCTGTTATTAGCTTCCTTTGCCACAGAGCCATACATTCTTTTACAAACTGATTCAAATTTTGCCTTCTAAGCCAGTTCTCATCCTAACATAAACAGAAGCACAAAGGCTGTGTAACTACTTCTCAACAGCCAGGTCACTTTTTCAGAAGTCAAAGTTCAAGCATACATTAGGTTTGACTTGGGTGAGATCCCTGTTTGACGAGTTCTGACCTCTGACTTGTAACCCCGTGACCCTGTGTGTTTTCCTCCAGCTCAGCTAATGGGGAATAACCCTCGGTTCAGCACTGAAGTTACAGACACCTCCATTATCATTTCCTGGATACCAGTGCCCCGAGTGGAGTACAAGGTACACGCACGCACGCACGCACGCACGCACGCACACACACACACACACACACACACACACACACACGCACGCACACACACACACACACACACACACACACACACACACACACACACACGCACGCACACACGCGCTTTGTGTATTGGTCCCACTATGTTGCATTTAAGTTGTGAATATGTTCAGGCTGCTGTGATCCTGGGAAAAGGGCCGACCTCTAACCTTTGCCTTGTGTGTCTCGGTCCCACTGTCTCCACCCACACCCCATTCAGTTGACTGTGAGGCCCAGTCAAGGTGGCGAAGCCCCCAGAGATGTGACCTCCAACTCGGGCAGCATCTACATCTCTGGCCTGACCCCCGGTGTCCAGTACACCTACAGCCTTCAGCCAATTGTCAACGGACACGAGCAGGGCAACCCAGTCACACGGCGCGTAGTGACCCGTATGTCCTCAGAGATATTCTAATTGGCTGATTTATTGAGTTTGGATTTAGCATTGTCTGCTAAGTCTGGGCAGTTGTACAGGAATTGTTTATCATGCAGATAATCAGTATTCATAAAGTTCTATCTAGTGCATTAGTGAAGAGTGCTATAACTCTACGATGTCACACTCCCGCTAGCTTGACCATGCTCTCGGTGAGATAGAGAGCTGCTTGCTTTGAGATGCAGTCCAATGACTTCAAGGGATTTCTGACAGACACTATTCGTATTGTTCCCGTTTAATATATCTTACAGTATGCTGCGTAACCTCCTGAGTAACCATAGTAGCAAAAATTGTTGCAATGAAACAAGGCATGAAAGTTGTTTCTTGTTCTTCGTAAATCTCTACATCCATTGTGACCTGGCCACTGAGTATTCATGCTAGACAGATCTAGGTGTTTGGAGGTGAGGTCTTAATGTACACAGCTAAGATACAGTCATTTATTACTGGTATATAAATCACTTAATGGCCTAGGACCTCAATACATTGCTGATATGCTCATTGAATATAAACACAACAGACCACTCAGATCATCAGGATTACATCAGCTAGAGATACCAAGGATTCAGACAAAATGCGGACAATCTGCTTTTAGCTACTATGCCAGCCGCAGCTGGAACCAGCTCCCAGAAGAGAGCAGATGTGCTCCAACAGTAGTCACCTTTAAATCCAGACTCAAAACACATCTGTTTAGCTACACATTTACTGAATGAACACTGTGCTAAGTCCGAGCTGATTGCACTATATTTTTATACGGTTCGTCAGTCTCTTTTATTTCTTAAACTGTACTATTGTGCTAATTGTTTTTTTTTCTCATTTTTATTGCTTTCTGTTTACATTTTTCATGTTTTCCTTTTCATGTAAAGCACCTTGAATTGCCATTGTGTAGGAAATGTGCTATATAAATAAACTTGCATTGCCTTGCCTAAGAGATCGCTCTGATTGGCCTTTTCTCCAGCTCTGACACCTCCCACTGACCTGAACCTCCAGGCCCACCCTGAGACCGGGGAACTGACGGTGCACTGGAGTGAAACCACTGCCCCAGGTTAGAACACACAGACGCACACTGGGAAGGGTTCATGGCAGTTGATCAAAGACTCATATTATATAGAAGTTAAAACTGACTTTCTGTCTTATGTTCTCCATTCATGCAATTCAACAAATCAGGCGTCACTGGCTACAGAGTGACATGGACTCCAGCCAATGGGCAGCGTGGAAACAGCCTGGAGGAGTTTGTGAAGGCGGGTGAGACTTCGTGCAAGCTGGAGAATCTCAGCCCTGGCATCGAGTACAATGTCTCCGTCTTCACTGTGAAGGACGGCATGGAGAGCGTCCCCGTCTCCACCACTGTCACTCAAGGTAGTTGTGGGCGTGACCTGGTGTCAGGTGATCTGTGACATCACTTACTGTGGCCAAGAAGTTTCGGCAGGGTTACATCCCGGTAACTTATGAAATGATGGCATGGCAACCAGGTGGTTGTCGTTTCCATGATGTCATTAGAACAAGCTATCATTCACCCTAACAGCTTGTAGTGATAATACGGTATTAATAGTATGTTATAAACTTTTAGAGATGCTACAATCTATAACATCTATAATATGGTGTACTATGGTTTCTGCTAATAGAGATATTTATCGAATGGCTTCTTTGCTGGTGTCCCTGCTCATAGCTATTGATAATGTCCACCAGGAAAATAATAATGTTAATGTACTTAAATCATTTTACATTTTAAATACATTTTAAATACATGTCAACGTTTTTATTTTATTATTTTTAAGTATATCATAAATTACAAAATTATCTTTTGTGTACTTACTTTGCACTTCTTGCACTGTCTCAAATTCGATTGTATTTAAATCCATGAAATATACTTATACTAATCAAATCTGAATTAAACTGACAACCGAACTCACTTTCAGGCATACAAACTACATTTAAATTAGTTTGGTTATGAATTTGAGTTGCCTATTACCCTTTCCCTAATGCTTCCTGGTAGCTTTTGCTCATCACCGTCACTGGTCTGTCTTTGGTCTGTCTCCTGACTGGCTTATTCCCTCTTTCCCACATTTCTTCACTGTCCCCGCACCAGATGTGCCCAAGCTAACAGACCTGAACTTTGTCGACATCACCGACACGACAATTGGCCTGAAGTGGAATCCGCTGAACTACACAGCGGTGACTGGCTACCGTATCACGGTTGTGACTGCCGGCGAAACGGTGCCTATCTTTGAGGACATGGTTGAGCCGTCCACGGGGTATTACACTGTGCATGGGCTGGAGCCCGGCGTGGGCTATGACATTTCTGTCATCACAGTGACCGAAAGTGGAGAGAGCCAGCCCACTACTCTGACACAGCAAACTGGTAACCATTAGAAACGTATACATACTGTATGTACATTGATGCTTGTAGGCCGGCTGGCTGAATGAATTAATACTGCTGGATTGTAGTCATGTAGTCATACCGGCTGTTTCTCGCTGTGTAAAGGGGTTTGACTTTTCAGCCAGGCTGCCTTTCCTTCCACCGTATCCTCAAACCTTTTGTCTTAATCTACACATTAATGGATTGCTTCCACTCCAGTCATTTCTAAACACTCTTAAACCCCGCCCCCAGCTGTTCCTGCCCCCAGCAACCTGGGTTTCCCCGAGGTGGGTCCTGACAGAATGCAGGTGACTTGGACCGCCCCCGTTGTTCCTAACCCCGCTCGCATCAACAGCTTCGTAGTTCGCTACCACCCGATCGATGATGAGGATGACATCACAGAAAGCAGTGTTGGAGGGAAGGCTGACAGCGTGGTTCTTAAAAGTAAGGACTCATTTCTACACGCACGTGCTCCCTTGTATACATGATAGTACTGAGGAAAAGTCTCATTCGCAAAGAATTGCTGGTGGCCTACTGTCATGCATCCATTTTACACAGTCCCTCCTAATGACTGTTCAATTGTACAGTACTTCTCTCTGATTGGTCCCTGTCCCCGTAGATCTGATATCCAACACGGATTACTTGGTCAGTGTCGTGTGCATTTATGAAGAGCGGGAGAGTTCACCTCTGGTTGGCACCCACAGAACAAGTATGTTTCACCCCTGAACAATTCCTAAACAACTCCTAAATGGTTCCTAAACAGGTCCTGACAATTGTTCCGTGTTTCCCTCAGCCCTGGACTCGCCCAGCGGTCTGCGTTTCTCAGAGATCCTGACCAACTCGTTCACGGTGCACTGGGAAGCCCCCAACGCTGTCATCACCGGCTATCGCATCCGTTACCAGATGACCAGCGGTGGGCGTGCCAAGGACGAGAGGTTACCTCCTTCCAGGAACCACTTCACCCTGACTGGCCTAACACCCGAGACGGAGTACATCGTCCACATCTACGCTGTCAGCGGCCAGACCGACAGCAAGCCACTGACTGGAACACAGAAAACCAGTATGATAATACCTTGCCTCACCTTTTCCACTTACCTTGTAATTAATATCCGTCCCTACTCACAACTGAGCCAATAGCTTTTAGTCCCTTTTCCCCAATCAACCCGTAGCTTTTAGTCCCTTTTCCCAAATCAACCAATAGCTTTTAGGGCATTCCTCTGTCACCAAACAACAAATTGCGACGTGTTAACCCTTTCGTTTTTTTTGTCACCACATGTTTTATCTGCAAAGGTTCAGTTTGGTTTACAACACTGGTGGGAATATTTTGTTCATGCAGATGTTATGATAATCACTCCCATGTTGGATGGAAAACCTAGCTTATATATATCATGTTTCTACCTATAAACTGTGTGTCTGTGCTTCCTCGTTGCATTTTCTAGTCTCTGACTCACCTACGGATCTGAAAGTGGTCTCCTCATCCCCCACGAGCATCACCGTGCGCTGGGACGCCCCCCCGGTGACCATTCGCTACTACAGAATCACCCACGGAGAGACCGGTATGTCAGCTAGCCTTGTAATCTGGCATCCGAAAGAAGTTCTCACTTACCACCTTCCATTCTCTGTGGCCATTTGACATCTGTAGCTAGAATGTTAACATGTACTGCGTCCGTTACCAACCCGCAGGAGGCCACAGCACCCCTAAGGAGTTCACGGTTCCTGGGTCAGAGTCCACAGCCACCATCCAGAACCTGACGCCTGGTACCGAGTACACCATCACAGTGTACGCTGTGACCGGCCGAGGGGACAGTCCAGCCTCCAGCACACCCATCTACGTCACACACAAGACAGGTACACCTGTCCATACCCAGCGACTTGGCTCTTTCGTCTCTGAGTGGGTTGTACTAATGGTCAGGATGATGTTCTCCTGGCAACGCCACTCAGTCTGGCTCTTCTCCAGGTTTATTCTACATTCTGATCCTCCTAGGCAGTTTTCATTCAAAAAACCTCTTCTACTTGCTGCTTGTTGTTTAGTGGGTTTAGGCTGGTTTCCTTAGAAGTGCTTAGGAAAACGTCTTGATGCGACAAAGGGCTTTATAAGATGCTGTTAATTCAAGGTTGTTCTGTAGTTCAAGTAAATTTGAAAACAATGACAACTGGTTTCACAGACTGATACAGCCTACTACTGAATGTTTTTATTATTAAAATGTATTATTGGATTTTTTTGTAGTTATTGAGTAATGTTTGCTGCATATGTGTATATAGGTGTTTGGTCAACTTTGCAGACAGGTGGTTTGTCTGAGCCTAAACATTGAGCCTCTTTGTTGCCTGCCCGGTTTTAGATTTGTTCTCTTTGTCTGCCTGGTTCTAGTAGATATTAATTCTCTTTGTCTGTCTGGTTCTAGATATTTATTCTTTGTTTTCTGCCTGGTTCTAGATATTGAGTCTCCAACAGACATGGAGGTGACTGATGTTAAGGACAGTACCATCACGGTGCGCTGGTCCCCTGCCCAGGGGCCAGTTCATGGGTACAAGATCACTGGGGTCCCCAGGAACGGACAGGGGTTGTCCTTTTCCGAGACCGTGGCTCCAGGTAGGAACAGGTTGACTGGAAGTGCCTCTGCTGCGTGGAACAGCTCTTCCCAACATGTTTTTGAACGGTCTCTAGTTCATGTGGGCCAGTTATTTAGGTTGAACAGTTTTACATTTTAGGCATTTAGCAGATGACCTTAATCCAGAGTGATTTTAAGTACATAAACTCAGCAATAAAGAGATGTTGCTTTTTCAGGACAATTTATTTTAAAGATAGTTTGTAAAATGACAAATACAAATATGAAAACTGACGATGCTGAAGAGACCTTTCTACTGACTGTGAAAAACACCAAGAGAAAGATACCCAGCGTCCCTGTTCATCTGTGTGAACTTGCCTTAAGCGCACAGTATACTACAGATTCCTGACCTGGCACGCACCAAAGTGACGTCATGGAAGCGCCGTAACTATTTATACTTGTGCGTGGTGCTCGCGACAGTAGTTGCAGTCTTCTCTTGAACAGAGGTGTCGCAACTGCGGAGAGGCTACCGAGTTTGATATTTTCACGGACTAGAAGAAAAAGTTAAACGATGGCAACAGTGACTAAGATTATCTTAACTGTGTTGTTATGAAGCATTGACAGTTTTATTATGAACCATTAACTGTGTTATTATGAATCGTTTAATGTGCACTCGAACTCGTCCATGCTTCCTCTTTCTGTTTTGTCGTGCGCCACTGAAAAAAAAGTGGTGCGCGCCCTTGGCTCGCACGCTCGAAATCCCTGTGCGCCAGCAAAATCTACGTCATTTTGACGTCACTTTGGCGTGCGCCCGTTCAGGTGCGGTAAGTATACTGCAGGCATTAGGCGTGCTGCTAGAAGGCATGAGGAATGCAGATGTGGCCAGGGCAATAAACTGCAATGTTACTGTGAGATGCCTGAGACAGCAGTACAGGGAGACAGGATCGTCCTCACAGTGGCAGAACATGTGTAACAACACCTGCACAGGATCAGTACATCCGATAATTACACCTGCGGGACAGGTACAGAATGGCAACAAGTGGCCGAGTCACGCCAGGAACGCACAATCCCTCCATCAGTGTTCAGACTGTCTTCAATAGGCTGAGAGAGGCTGAGCTGAGGGCCTGTAGGCCTGATTTAAGGCAGGTCCTCAGCAGACATCATTGGCAACAACGTCAGCTATGGGCACAAACCCACCTTCGGTGGACCAGACAGAACTGGCAAAAAATGCTATTAACTGATGAGTAGATCAGACTGTTATTTTTGTTAATAACTGTATTTACATTTTAGCAAATTAGCTGACACTTATCCAGAGTGACTTACAGTTAGTACAGGGACATTCCTCTGGAGCAACTTGGGATAAAGTGCCTTGTTCAAGGACAGAACTACTGTACATCTGGCACAGTCAGGAATTTAACTGACAACCTTTCAACTTTAAGTCTGATCTAACCATTGAACCATCTGACACCTTACCTTATATCATCTGATTTTATATGTTTATCTGTACGTCTTTGTAGATCAGACAGAGATTACGTTCTCTGGCCTGCAGCCCACAGCTGAGTACGTCTTGAGTGTGTTTGCTCTGGGGAAGGATGGAGAAAGCCCCCCCCTGGTTGAGACTGCTATTACCGGTGAGTGTTAACGGTGCCGTACAGTGCCATTACCGGTGAGTGTTAACGGTGCCGTACTGTGCATTCAGCAGAGCACAATGTGGAAAGATCTAGCGACTTACCAAATATCAAAACACTTGACTCTCAAAATCAGTGACATCAGGTTCATGCTGGAAAATATTTGTAAGAAAACATTTAAATGCTATGTGGGAAGCATATTTTTTAAAAGAAAAAGTAATAAAAACAAATATTGGTGTAAGTCTTAATTGCCTGTGCTATGGAAGCTCCATGTTTACATGGATGATAGAAACTAACAGGACAGTTATTTTGTCGTCCACCTGTGAAACATCACATTTGCTAGATAAAAGCCTGCTGTTGAAGGGTCGTTCAGGTGTTGCATGTGTAGAAAATGTTAAACCAAACACTATTCTGCACAAGTTCTAGATAAAGTCATAGAGATGTACACACTAGGGAAGACAAATACAAAATTATGTCCATGTATTTGGATAGAGTGGTGAGCACAGTTGGATCAACCAAATTAATAATAATAATGACTTAGACTTATATAGCGCCTTTCAAGTTACCCAGGGTCGCTTAACAAATAAGGGCGAGGGTTTGGGGTCTGCTCAACATCACATAGATACGGCCACAGTTACTCAATACTCAGTGCTGATCCAAAAAGAGTAGTGACCGATGCCACACAACCCAACTCTCTCTTTGAAGGAGCTACATAAGACTAAAGCAACATTAGAATGAAAGATGGGTGGGAAAAAAAATCCTACATTAGCTGTGTCCTGATCTCAATCCCACTTAGGATATTTGTCTTTATTTGACCAATCAGTGTTTAAACAAACTGGAAAAACCTGGAGCAAGTCTGCCATAAGTAATGGACCTCAGGCACTGTAAAACTGACTGCAAAGCTAGTGCATACGAAGCTAGTGCATACGAAGCTAGTGCATACGAAGCTAGTGCATACGAAGCTAGTGCATACAAAGAAATTAAAGCTGGTATTCCAGTAAATTTACTCTACCAAATATTAAATTGTTGTGGTTGAATTCTAATGCAAGGAACACATTTCAGTTTATTTTTTATGTAATAAAGATTTCAAACCAAAATCACCTTACATCTTCATTACTGTCATGGACAGGACAGTAGGAAGCACAGGTATGTAGGAGGAGTCAGAAAGAAAGGACAGATTGAACCCCATTGGCAGATGGTCCAGAGTTCGATGCTTAGACCGCTACACCAATCTCCGCTAACCCATAATAGATTTCCATTATTTTGAGAAACATTTTTATGTCAAATTTGCAATTGAAGTCGGTCAGGATTTTAGCAAAGCACTCTGTGATGAGTCAACTGGGTCATCTGTTCTGGTGTAGGATATCAGATCTATGGATGATTGTCGTTCATTCACCTACCCAATTTGACCATGACCATTACCATGTTTTACCTCTGACCCTTGCAGCGGTGGGCCGACCAACAGACCTGACCTTCTCCAATGTTGACTCTGCCTCGATGACAATATCCTGGGACTCGCCGGAAGGCCAGGTGACGTCATACCGCGTCCTGTATGCCAGCCCGGAGGAGGGGGAGCGAGAGCTGCTTCCTGGGCCCCGCGGAGACGCCGAGTCGGCGACCATCCACGGCCTGCGACCTGGAACTGAATACACAGTGAAGGTCATCGCCATGCACGACCGCACACCAAGTCCTCCGCTCGTGGGCGTTCAGGCCACAGGTAGGCTGTAGGTTGTTTGTTCTGACATGGTCACCAGTTCAGACCCAATCTGACATTTAGTTGCGGTGGTGAGGTAAAGAATCATCATCGGTCCTGAACACGTAAACAGGTTCTGCTTGGAAAGTCCTTTGTTGGCAAATCAGAACTCTCTGAGAAATCTCTGACACAGCATGTTGGAAACCGTGTGCGGTAAACTGGTGAATACTTTGCCTCCTCTCTCACTGTCTAGCGATCCCTACTCCCACCCACCTGGAGATCTCCCAGATTACGTCTTCTTCCTTCACCATCAACTGGCAGATCGCACCCAACGCACATCTGACCGGTTACAGAGTGGTCGTCAACCCTAAAAACAAGCACGGCCCCACCAGGGAGATGAATGTTGCCCCTGACACCACACAGGTCCATGTGCCAGGTCTCATGGTAAGGAAGTGACACAGGAAGTGACACAAGCCCACAGAACTAAGTACACCAGGTGGTTTGATGAGGTAGTTGGTCAGTATATATGACATTATAAATGGAGGCCTAGTGGTTAGGGCATAGTGTCTGTAACATTCCTGGTTTATATCATGAGCAGGACAACAGATTAAAAAAATTTAGTGTTACTTACATTTCTATAGGACTTAGGCAGCACATATGGATGGATCATTTGGACTATTTATTTCCCATTCTCTAAAAGAAGTTATCCTGACCTGGAATCAATTTCCTTCTGCTAGTTTGCAGCTGTACTGTCAAAGTTTAGACTTCCAGGAAATCTCCTGGAAAAAAGTCCCTGTAATGAGATCTGTGGCCCGGGATGTTTCTGTGTACTGAAATGGCACACTGTCCCTACGTAGTGCATTAGTTCTGACCAGACCCTGTGGGCACTATGGAAGGTGTAGGGGGCCGTGTGTGTCGGTGCATGGTTCTATCGGTGTCCTGGTGTATGTTTTAAACCAGCAGTATTCTGGACTAGCCAAGCCACTGCCAGCCCATCCTAACATCGTCATTTACAACCGGCCACCCATCAAAGAGTGGAACCACACTAAGGACCCTTAAAGGAGCTCTGAGATCCCGACTCTAGAATACATGTGCCCTGGCGGTTTGAGCCCCGTCTCAGCCACTGTCTCTGACCAATACTCTTTTGTCTGTTTAGGTTGCCACTTCGTATGAAGTGCAGGTTTACGCCCTGAAGAACACCCTGACCAGCCGCCCAGGTCGTGAAGAGGTCATGACACTGGACAGTGAGTGTTAACACCTTCCTTCACCTTTCACTTCTGTTGGTCTGATTCACGATGGCTGGAGCACCGAGCAAGAAGGAAATGCACTTCTGAAATTCAGCTGACTCTCAAACAGAGTGACTTGTCTATTGTCCTTCGAGAGGGTTGAAAAACACTGATAGATTACAACACAATTACTGCCATAACCACAGACAGAAACTCTTCTCCTGTTTCCATGCTCCAGACATCAGTCCACCCCGTCGTGTTCGTATCGCTGACGTTAAGGACACCTCCATCTCCATCACCTGGCGCTCCAAGATTGAAAAGTTTTCAGGCTTCCTGATTGAAGCAACACCCAGCACTGGAGGCGACGCCCCCATCCACAGGACCATCTCTTCTGACTCCCGCAGCTACACCCTCCAAGGTATTATACAGCTGCCTAAACAGGCAGTCAGCATTCACCCCGGGGTTGAATTTATCACGTTACGCAACAGAAATCATTTTAAGAAGCATTGCAACGAAAAACTTAAAGAAGGATGTTTTTGGAGCATTCCATGTATCCTCAGTTGGCTTCCAGATCACATTCATCTGTAACGTTCCTCGTTGTTCTTCCACAGGGCTGCAGCCGGGCACCAAATACAAGATCAACATCTATACACTGAATGGCAACGGACGCAGTGCCCCATTCGTCTTCACTGCCACCACAGGTACCCTCCTCTGACACATGCCTTCAGTTCAATTACATTTTATTCACTCAGAAGATGCTCTGGTAAGAGCGACTTACAGTAAATTCAGGGACATCCCCCTGGAGCAACTTAGGGTAAAGTGCCTTGCTCAAGGAACACCGACATTTGGCACAGTCTGGAGTTGAACCGGCAACCTTCGGAGTACAAGTCTGACTCCTTAACCACTGAGCGATCTGTTCATTTTTTGTACCTTAAAACCTCTGTCTGCGACTTTCGGAATTGCTAAACTATTTTTTAGGCCTCACATTTTAGTCCGGATGTGTAGTGTATTGTTTACATTCTATGTACATTTTAATTACAATCATTGTCTTACTACAGTTAGCTTTAAACCAGATGGTGTTTCTCACTGCTATGGTAGCTGTTTTCTTACCTTGGATCAGGTCACATAAAAAATATAAAGACTTCATATAACTAACTAGGCAGTTTTTTTTCCGCAGCTAAGCCAGTGGTGTCTCCACCCACCAACATCCGTTTCACCTCCCTGACCCCAAGCAGCATCTCATTCACCTGGGATGCGTCTCTTAGTCCTGGGGTCACAGGTTACTATGTCACCTACGAGGAGGCAGGAGGCATTCCCCGGGAGCTCACCCCCCGACCCACTGCTACTCGTAACTACGCAATCATTACAGGTACGTTCCAAATGACCCTCAGTCTCTATTAGTGCACTACATTACACCAGAGCCCCTAGAAGATGGGGTTGCTATCTGGGATTCACTCAAACATCCTGTTTGTTTAGGTAAGTATCTCCTACTTCACACTACTGCATTGAGCCTAACAAAGTTGAACCAAGCTCTTCCTGGCTTTTTACATTTACACTGCTCAAAATAAAGAAGGGAACACTCAAATCCCACGTCGATCAAAATCTTTACTGTACATTGTGCAATTTGTTGAACAAAACTACATAACTACGTTCAATGGAAACCAAAATCAACAACCGATTAAGGGCTGGATTCAATGAAAATCAAAGTAAACAATTGAAATCACAGGCTGTTCCAACTTGCCTCAAATTTCAGCAAGGCAACTCATAATGTGACTCAGTAGTGTGTATGTTCCCCACATGCCTGTATGCACTCCAGACAATGTCTGGGCATGCTCCTAATGATACGTGATCCGAGAGTTCCGATCCACATGTGGGATGTGTCCAGTCTTTAGACAGATCCAGATCAGTTGCACAAACAGGTATACAGGGACAAGGACAGCCAGATGTGTTACCATACAGGGCCAGTCTCGTATCACTTGCCTGACAGCCCTAATGCCGGTTTAAAAATAAAACAGACAACTCTTAGTTTTAAAATCTATTAAAGCGATGAGTCTATAGTAATTGCTTATAAACCGAGACTGAGTCTGTGCTTCTAACGTGTATCGGACCGCCAGCTGTCTGTTTTTAAAATTTTTGCTATAAGGAGGCCTTTGTCTTGTGACCATAGCCTACATGTAGGTATGTACGGCAGGACCAATTCAGAGAGATAACCAGGTACAAGTCCATGTAATGCTTTGTAGGTTAATAGCAAGACCTTAAAATCTACTCTAGTGTGTAGTGGCAGCCAGTGTAGAGGCTAGCACTGGGGTGATGTAATCAAACTTTTTTGTTCTATTAAAATTCTAGAAGCTGCATTCTGTACTAATTTTAAGTGACTTCTCATGGTAGCTGGAGAGAAGTGCATTGCAGTAGTCTAATATTTTCTCTGCATCAATATTTGTCTTGAAATATGTTTTATTTGTTCATCACAAGAGATCTGAGTCCAGAATAACAATAAGGTCCCTCGCAGATTTTCTTTTGATGAATGCACAACCATCCAAGTTCATTGTGAGGTCAGACAGCAAATCCCGTGAGCAATCATTGCATTCATTATCCAGGAATTGCCTAAACACTCTGGCTACATAAGGGCGGGCATTGTCCTGCACCAGGAGGAACCCTGGGCCCACTGCACCAGCGTAGGTTCTGACGATGGGTCTGAGGATTTCATCCCGGTACCTAACAGCAGTCAGGACTGTGCGACCCTCCAAGTATATGCCTCCCCAGACCATCACTGACCCACTGCCAAACCGGTCATGCTGGATTATGTTGAATGCAGCACAGCGTTCCCCATGGCGTCTCCAGACTATTACGTCTGTCGAATGTGCTCAGTGTGAAGCTGCTCTCATCTGTAAAGAGAATGTGGCTTTTATGATGGACCTTCCAATTTTGGTGTTTTCTGGTGAATGCCAATCAAGCTGCACGATACTGGGCTGTGAGCACAGGTCCCAGTAGAGGACGTTGAGCCCTCATGCCACCCTCATGGAGTCTGTTTCTGACATTTTGGTCAGAAACATGCACACCAGTAGCCCGCTGGAGGTCATTTTGTAGGGCTCTGGCAGTGATCCTCCTGTTCCTCACACAAAGGAGCAGATACCAGTCCTGCTGCTGGGTTGATGCCCTTTGACGGCCATGTCTAGGTCTACTGATGTAACAGTCCTTCTCACATTATCTCCTCTATGCTTGAGACAGTACTGGGAGACACAGCAAACCTTCTTGTGATGGCACACATGGATGTGATATCCTGGAGGAGCTGGACTACCTGTGCAACCTGAATGGGATGCCGGTATAGCCTCGTGCTACCAGTAGTGACAAGGACACTAGCAAAATTCAAAAACCGAAGAAGAATCAATCAGGAAGGATAAGGAGAGAGTAATTGTCTGTGGCCACCTCCAGCAAAACCATTCCCTTTTTCGGGCTGTCTTGCTGTTGCCTCTCCAATGCATCTGTTGTCACTTTCATTTGCACCAAAACAGGTGGCATTTGAGCAGTGTGTGGGTGTGTGTGTGTATATATAAAGTGATTTATGTTAAATATCAAATGAAACATCCCACAAAAATGTAAAAAAATGAATTACCATGTTTAGCAGACTTACAGTATATAATATTTTGATACTCGCCCATGTGGAAATTTAAACCCACAACCCTGACATCACAAGCAACACTTTTACAGAGGGACAAATAATCGAGTCCTGTGTTCTTCTGAGTAGAAACCTTGTAGCCTCATCTTCGATTCTGCTTGTAGGTCTGAAACCAGGAACCGAATATATTGTCAAGATCGTCACTCTGCAAAACGCTCTGAGGAGCACAGCTCTGGTTGGCAAGGCCAGGACCCGTAAGTACAAATATTATTTTTATGTACAGTATGTATTCAAATGAACATGTGTACACAATCTATAAAGCCAGAAACATGCCTAAATCTGCCTACATTTTCCACCTTCCACTCCAACCTAATCTATTACCTATTCTTCAACATCCTATCCAGCAGGGCCGGTTCTAGCTGGGGGCAAACACTGTTCACCTGGCAAAACACTATATTATGCCGGCAACACAAACTCTGATTTTTATTTTCAAAATAATAGCGCTCGTAATTCATTACAATAATCATTGTTAATTCATTGCCTATATAGGTACTGGCGGTTCCATGTTCATGTGTTGCAAAAAAAATTATATTGTTGGATTGAATAGACTAGTGAATGATTTCCAAATGTAATCGTGTTTTCATGTGAGACACTAACACTATATTCAATCAAATTCTGTGTACAATATACTTATTACTGTTTTTAATGAAAAGTTACTGAAAACATGTTAAATGTTTTTGCTATCACATCTCTTATTGTTTCTTTACACACAATACAATTGCATTTGGTTCCAATTCACTAGCTTTGTAATGAATTCACAATGATTATTGCAATGAATTAAAACGAGCGCTATTATTCTGAAAAGAGAAATCAAAGTTTGTGTTGTCGACATAATACTGTTGCCAGGCGAACAGTGTTTGCTCCCAGCTAGAACCGACTCTGCTATCAGTAAGCTCAGCTAAAATGCTTTAAAATAATGTTGTGACCTTTGAATTTATCCAGTATTCAAAGGTTGTGAAATATAGTAGTAGCAGGCTTTGCGGTAGATAGCAGATGTCCACTGAATCTGTTTCCTGCTGGGATGGTGAGGGCCCTGCTGCAGTGTGCCTCTCATTCCCCCGGCTGGTTGAGACTAGCTACTACAGCTTAGGCCCTCTCCATCTCTAACGCTGTGCTTGCTTTGCTCCTAACTCGTTTCTCTGCTAGAACCAGCATCCCAGCTGTTTGTTCCCCAGCTACCTGTGTCCCACCGGCCCAGACCTGACATCCTGGATGTGCCAGAGGATGAGGTTAACCCCAATTTCTCTACTGACCTTGACTTCAACCCTGGCAACCCAAGCTATGACAACACACCCATTGGAAATCCTGACCTTTTCAACCCAAACGGCAACCCCAATGAGAATCCAGAATTTCCCCTAAATCCTAATGTAAATCCCAACTTCCCTCGTAACTCCAATGAGAATCCAGACTTTCCCCTAAATCCTAATGTAAATCCCAACTTCCCTCGTAACCCCAATGAGAATCCAGACTTTCCCCTAAATCCTAATGTAAATCCCAACTTCCCTCGTAACTCCAATGAGAATCCAGAATTTCCCCTAAATCCTAATGTAAATCCCAACTTCCCTCGTAACCCCAATGAGAATCCAGACTTTCCCCTAAATCCTAATGTAAATCCCAACTTCCCTCGTAACCCCAATGAGAATCCAGAATTTCCCCTAAATCCTAATGTAAATCCCAACTTCCCTCGTAACCCCAATGAGAATCCAGAATTTCCCCTAAATCCTAATGTAAATCCCAACTTCCCTCGTAACCCCAATGAGAACACCAACTTCAACACTAACCCTAACAGGAACCCCAATGTTTACCCCAACTTCCCCAACTTTAATATCAACCCCAACACAAACTTCCCCCACAACCCCATCGGAAAGCCCAATACCAACCCCAACGAGAACCCTGATTTCAACATCAACCCCAATGTAAACCCTAACCCCAACTTCCCCTTTAACTCCAATGAGAACCCGAACTTTAATATCAACCCCAATGAAAACCCTAACCACAACGAGAATCCTAACTTCACTATAAACCCCAACATAAATTTCCCACTCAATCCCATTGGGAACCCAAGTGCTGACCCTAACTTTAACATAAATCCCAATGTAAACCCTAACCCCAACTTCCCCTATAAACCCAATGAGAACCCGAGCTTCAACACCAACCCTGACCGGAAACCCAATGTAAACCCGAACTTCCCCTTAAATCCTAACGTTAACCCACATTTCCATGGTACTGGAAACCCAACCCCCAATCATAACACTAACCCAAACACCAACCATTTCAACCATGGCTTCAACCCCAATGTTAACCCCAACAGTAACCCCAACTTCCCCCTTAACCCTAACACAAACCCCATTGGTAACCCAAACTTCAATACCAACCCTAACACCAACCCAGGTGGAAACCCCAACTTCCCCCTTAACCCTAACACAAACCCCATTGGTAACCCAAACTTCAATACCAACCCTAACACCAACCCAGTTGGAAACCCCAACTTCCCCCTTAACCCTAACACAAACCCCATTGGTAACCCAAACTTCAATACCAACCCTAACACCAACCCAGGTGGGAACCCTAACTTCAATACCAACCCTAACACCAACCCAGGTGGGAACCCCAACTTCAATACCAACCCTAACACCAACCCAGGTGGGAACCCCAACTTCAATAACAACCCTAACACCAAACCTACTGGGAACCCCAACTTTAATATCAACCCTAACACTAACCCAGGTGGGAACCCCAACTTCAATACCAACCCTAACACCAACCCAGGTGGGAACCCCAACTTTAATATCAACCCTAACACCAACCCAGGTGGGAACCCCAACTTCAATACCAACCCTAACACCAAACCTACTGGGAACCCCAACTTTAATATCAACCCTAACACTAACCCCAATTTCAACAACAACCACGTCCAGCTTGTGGGCACCAGCGGCCAGGACAGTCTGGGCCAGCAAGGCCAACATATCTACACAGAGTACCAGAACCTGGGACCCAACCAGGGCCCAACTCTCCACCAACGCGAGCCCCTAGTCTACATCCCAGTCCCAGGCCCTGATGGCCAGAGGGTGCCCTTGGTCCATGTGAGCGCGGGTGCGTTCCCAGGTCTGCCATTCGGGTTTCCTGAGAACGATACAGATTTAGGTTTCGGGCTCCCGCAGGAGGCTCAGACGCACACCACCATCTCCTGGCAGGGCGTTCCCAACAGCTCTGAGTACTTGGTGACCTTCAACCCTATCACCAACCACAATGAGAAGATGTTCCAGGTAAATGTTCTGGAGACACCACACTACACGCACACATAAGGCCTAAAGCAACCTTCTAGTGTTCAGCATGTTCTCCATGGTAAACCAGATATGTTGATGCCTCCATCAGATGCGGCTACCAGGTACCTCCACCAGTGCCACAATGATCGGCCTGACATCCGGAGCCTCTTATAACATCATGGTGGAGGCCTTGAGAGGCCAGGGCAGGGAGAAGGTCCTGGAGGAGGTTGTTATAGCCGGCAATGCTGGTAGGGCTACATTATCTAATAACTACATTAACATCATTACCTTCTGATAACTTAGTTCTCTATACTGGTGGCACATTTGTGTTTTGTTATGTCGTTTAATGTTGATCTGGTGAACTCCGCCTGAACGTTGGTTCACTAACTAGAGAGGAGGGGTTATGTAATGATTAAGGAGAAGCAGTAACACTGGTCAAATGTATTATTTAAGTGCCTTGGATAACCCTATAGTTAAAACAATAAATCAAGATGGTTTAGTTTTCATCCAGTGCCTCTCTTTTGACTAGTTGCATGCTCTTTTCATTTTGTGGATCAGATGTTGAGTATTTCTTTGGCTTCTGTTGTTGAATTCACGATAGTTTGTTGATCTTCTATGGGTTATCTTTGTTAACGCAGTGCTCTGTTCTCTCTCCTGTGGTTCCAGGAGACGGCGTGCCCTCGGGGAACAGCGATGTGTGTTATGACACATTCACAGCCACCTATCACCATGTTGGTGCAGAGTGGGAGCGCATGTCAGAGACAGGCTTTAAGCTGTGGTGCAGGTGCCTGGGCTTGGGTAGTGGCCATTTCAGATGTGATTCTTCCAGTGAGTTCTGCTCTTCTAACCATCATGCTTCTAACACCAACACAGCTCATATCACTCTTCAGCATGGGCAGACCTGGCAGCACGGAACTACAGTAGAAATGGGCATGGTGCTAAAGCAGGAACTCTCACACCAAATCTAGCTTTTCCTGAATAATTTGTGGGTTGTATTTCTGCTTTCGGATAAATACATTTCCGTAAATGTCGTGGTCTGCCATGCCTGCCTGTCTGTAGCATGTTCTGGGTATCCTGTCATCCTATAACATGCCCCTTTTAAAGCTTGTTGTGTCGCGGGTTTGTATTGCCAGTCTATAACCAGACGATGCTAAACCTTGAGACCCCTATCATCACATCTGAAGGCTAAAGTTCATGGGATTATGGGTCAAGTAACCAATAACGTTTCTGAGTGACGAATTGTCCAGTCAGGTGTCAATAAAGCTTAACCTGTGGCCAATAACAAATCCCGACACTTTCTCGACAAGAGTGGAAGGGAACATGGTCCATCTTTCTAGTAGTTTCACTACACCTGACATAACCAGACCTACCTTCACCACCCCTCTCTCCCCACAACCCCCGGTACAGAGTGGTGCCATGACAACGGCAACAACTACCGTATTGGAGAAAAGTGGGAACGCCACGCTGAGAACGGTAACATGATGAGCTGTACCTGTCTTGGCAATGGGAAGGGAGAGTTCAAGTGCGAACCACGTAAGTCTGCTCGTCATTGTCTTGTGTCTTTAATATGAGGTCATATTCACATG
This sequence comes from Umbra pygmaea, assembly GCA_016801145.1. Classification (NCBI taxonomy): domain Eukaryota; kingdom Metazoa; phylum Chordata; class Actinopteri; order Esociformes; family Umbridae; genus Umbra; species Umbra pygmaea. The sequence goes on along the minus strand of JACXGM010007737.1, from coordinate 2,169 downwards.
TGACTTACATTTTCACATAACTGAAAGGTTGCCAAATCAAATTCCTGAGCTGTTAAGGTGAACAATCAGTCTTTCTGTCATTAAGCAAGGAAAATATCCCTAATTGCTCCCAGGTTGCTTCTATAAATTTGTTTTTTTATTTGAGGAAATCCAAAAACTAGAAATACTGTATTTTATTAAGCATTTATTGATTAATTTCTAAATCGATGTCCTCCGAATCAACAATTTCACAATCAATGGCACCCTTAAAGATTATTGTAAATAACAGCTACCAAAATTAAACCAGGAATTAAATTCCACTTATTTTATTATCAAAGTATTAACGAAATATATTGAGCCATGACATCACTTCTTGTTCCACTAGGGTATAAAAATGATGTAACATACATGCAATATCCCTTTGTCATCCAACACCATGAAGAAAACAATATAACTGGCAGTTCAAAAGTGACAGATGGTCGTAGACCATCAAACATATGGTAATGACTACAAGAAGATCCAAAATGATTGAATATACCACTAAGCACTGTCAGGGCAATTATTAAAAAATGTACTTTGAACAGTTAAACCTCATGGATAGAGGACGCGAATGCATTTTGCCCCCAGGAGGAGGATTGTGAGAGAAGCATCAAAATCCCCAAGAATTACTGTGAGAGAATTGCAGGCCTTGGTGACATCTTGGGGTCACCAGGTTTCAAAAAGCACCATCAAACGCCACCTCCACAACGACGGCCTCTTTGGAATGGTTGCCAGAAGAAAGCCCTTACTGAGCCCAAGACACAGACGAAAGTGCTTGGAGTTTGCCAAATGTCATTTAAGTTATGACTGGAGGAAGGTGCTCTGGTCAGATGAGACCCAAATGTAAAGTTTTGGTCAGATACATCATTGGCATGTTTGGCGTCGAAACAGAGATGCATAGGAGAGGCACCTCATACCCACAGTGAAATATGGTGGAGGGTCAGTGATGTTTTGGGGCTGATTTAATTCCAGAGGTCCAGTGGCACTGGTCAAGATTGATGTCATAATGAATTCCACCAAGTATCAGGCAAGTTTTGCTGACAATTGGGACTTGGCCTTAGATGGACTTTCCAACAAGACAATGACCCAAACATACCTCAAAATCCACACAGAAATGGTTCCATGACAACAAAATCAATATTCTACCATGGCCACCTCATTCGCCAGACCTCAATCCAATCGAAAAAACTCTGGGCTGCGTCAAAGAGGGTAGTTGATAAGCGCAAACCCAAGAATGTGAAGGATCTTGAAAGGATCTGCATAGAGGAATGGTCCAAAATCCCTCCAAATGTGTTTCTTGACCTTGTCAAACGTTACAGGAAGAGACTCCATGCTGTTATCCTTGCCAGAGGTGGTTGCTCTAAGTACTGAATATGGAGTGCCAATAATTATTGAATCTTGATTTTGTTGAAATTTATTTTGTTTTAAGTAATTGTATTTGGTTGGTTCCATTAATAAAGTACAGTGTTTCTGACATGTTGGTATTTTGACATGTTGCTATAATTATATTGTTGGTTTTTTAAAGAATCATTTGTGCATTGCGAGTCAGGGGTGCCAATAATTTTGGAGCCCACTGTATTTTCTAGTTGTTTACTTCCCTGTCATCTTAAAAGCACAGAAGTAAAATATCAAATATTTAAGAGGTACAAGTTATTTCAAAAGCAAAGAAGGCATTTGTGCAAGTAAATATAGAGTATTGTGTGTTGTTCCCTGTCTAGTTTAACTCCCTGTTTGTCTGTTTCAATACAGGTGAGTCGTCATGTTATGATGATGGAACGATGTACCAGGTTGGCAACCAATGGCAGAAGGAGTACCTGGGAGCCATCTGTACCTGCACCTGTTATGGAGGCCAACAGGTAGGACCTTTTCACTTCTTAGCTGTACTTCAAGTTCAATCATGTGCAACCATACCCACCAAAATAAGACTTCTGAAACCAGGTGTGGTATTATGCATGTTGATAGATGTTTGGCCAGGTTTTTGATGTGTCCTCTGTCCTCAACGCTGGCTTTGATAGAGCTTTGGTCAGATTTGTAACGTGTGCTCAACGCTGGCTTTGGTAGAGCTTTGGTCAGATTTGTAACGTGTGCTCAACGCTGGCTTTGATAGAGCTTTAATCAGATTTGTAACGTGTGCTCAACGCTGGCTTTGAT
>JACXGM010007736.1:0-30182 GCA_016801145.1 Umbra pygmaea | reverse complement strand
TTAAGAAGAGACCAGGCTGGTGGGCTCATTCACCTCCCCAGCACCATCACCTTAGGACACAACAGAGGACAGGTGTACTACAATGGACTACCTAAACTGTGCAGGAACTGCGGCCTTCCGGACCACCTGGCCGCAGACTGCACAGTTACCCAGTGCAAGGTATGTAAGGGGGAGCACCACACTAGGGAATGCACACAGGTCAGGCGTTGCAATCTCTGTGGGGGCGAGGGACATGTCTTTAAAGACTGCCCAAAGTCATACGCCAACAAGACTCGCCCCCAAAGAGACGCACCTTCAGAGGGGACGGCACCAGGACCAGCACCGGAACCAGGAACAGCACAGGCACCACCACCAGCAGAAACGGCACCAGCAACAGCACTAACACCAGCACCGGCACTGACACCAGACCGAGCACCAATACCGGTAACAGGACCGACATCAGTACCAGAACCGAAACCAGCAGCAGAACCAGCACCCAGACGATCACCAAAACCAGCAACGCCACCAAAGCCAACCCCAGCACCAGAAACAACCCCAACATCAGGACCAACACCGGGAGCAGCACCAGCACCAGAGCCAGCACTCGCACCAGCACGAAAATCACCACAAAGGTCAGAAACAGTACCACACCCACACACAGACTCTGAACAAACACAAGCACCCGAACCACCAAACACCCCAGAACCAATACCAGAAAGAGACACTCGCACACCTGATCACGAAACACCCCTGCATCACCTAGCTGGCCTGGGCCCCCCGGTCTCGCCCCTGTCCACACCCCCGACAGAAGACACAGACCACATAGAACAGGATCAAGATCAACCAGCACAAATACAGCCACAAATAATAAAAGATGAGGAAGAAGAGACAGACATTTCACCACCTACAGACCAACAAAAGAAAAGGAAAATTAACCAAGATACATCACCGCCAAACCAGGACCCCAGTTCCACCCAGACAACCACATACACACCCCATATCCCGGTCAGCATTGCACCCACATACAACAAACCACCACAAAAGAAAAAAAAAGAGAAATGGGTATGGTATTCTGGGACTTACATGTCACGAGAAGAATATGATTTTTTTAGGACTCACCAGGTGTAAGATTAATTTGTCACTGGAATAGATGGATAGCTGAAAGAAATTTAAGTCTGTCACAAAAGGGTCAAGGGCATGTAAATATGGGTGTTTTTAAAAAAAGATATGTATATATGTATATATATTTTAGGTAAAAATGGGAATGGATGTAGGATGAAAGACTGAGTATAAATGTTTAAAAGTATGGAAAAAAGGTTTAAATGTTAAATGTTAAATGTTAAAGTGATAGAATGTTAATGTCAAAATGTATGTAAAATTTCGGTAAAAGTAAAAATTTAAAACCAAATAAAAACAACACAGGTCTGGTGTCTGTGCTATTCGCCAACATCAGGATGCTTCCCTACCTAGGAGTCACGTTTATCACCTCTCCTGCACAGAGACGGCAGCCATGGAGACCTACATCCTGGAGGCTTTAGCGCATGGTCATATCCATCCCTCTACCTCCTCGGTGTCTTTTTTTTTTCCATCAAGAAGAAGGACGGAGGACTATGACCTTGCATCGACTATCGTGCCCTAGGGCTGCTCGATTATGGAAAAAATCATAATCACGATTATTTTAGTAAATATTGGAAGCACGATTATTTAAATTGATTACTCATTGACTTTCGAAATTTGCATTTGTTGATTTTGAAAAACAGTGAAAATATTCTGACGTCAGGAGCGGGTGCATTTTCTGACTTTGTGGAGGGTGACCAGCACACTTAGTTCATTTGAATGTTTGGATTTGATTAGACACTATTGTCTTTCAATTATATTTGCAAATAAGTTATTATATTTATTATATTAAATAAATTAACACTTCTAAACGTATCTTATTTTCTATTTTGCCTGCATGATTTTTATTTCTGCTGTAGAATTGCAAACAGCAGTTCAAACAAACTACTGAATAGAAGTAACATGAAGCCTGGCTCTTCAGTCGGTGGAATAATTGTTCAAAAGTAATACATGGCTCTACAATACACCTGTGCTAATGAAACCAAGAACGAGAATGTGATTAACTGTTCAATGATAGTGGTGGGTCGTTATTTTCGTTGCTTCGGTACTGAGAGATGCACAATCTATTACTGAAGAAAAATGTTTCAGTAAACAATGCTGCAAGGACACAAATAAAATATCCATAACAAGACTCAAACAGACAAAGCTGATAAGCTAAATAACTAACAAAGTACCTGGGTTGCTGTGAGGTAAACTCATGCAGCTGCTGCAATCACCTTGCTGTAATATATAAAATACTGTAGACCATAGATCAATACTCTGCCGTTGTCGCCACTTCTGCACAGAAGTCATAAATCACTTTATTTCTCATATAAAGAAGGCAGAGCTACTCTGGTAAAGTGGTGGCGAGTTATAACGCTTGTCCAAAGTATGCAACAACATTCTAGAGCTGTCGTTCTCAACTGTGCTAATGGGGCACACATCTTTGACTAAAAAGTATGCAACGGCATGTGTTATTTTTTTGTGCCTGCGCGCACGATGGATATGGAGTTACACTGTAAAATGTGAGTTTCGCTTTCGGAAAGGACAAAAGTGTGCTTGTGAGTGTCATTCGAACACAAAACAAAAATAAGAGTAATGCAATGTACAAAATAAAAAAATGTTCTCCATTACACTGTTTTTGTGATCGTTAGGAGTTGAAAATGAAATGGCGATCAAAATTTGATTAATTGCACAGCCCTATCATGCCCTCAATGAAATAACAGTGAAGTATAAGTACCCATTACCCATCATCCACACAGCAGTAGAACAGATGCACGGCACTCGGATATTCACTAAACTGGATTTACGTAGTGCCTACAACCTGGTGCGTATCAAGGCAGAAGACGAGTGGAAAACAGCCTTCAGCACTACCACGGGGCACTATGAGTACCTGGTAATGCCTTTCGGATTGACCAACGCACCATCTGTCTTTCAGGCGTTTGTGAATGATGTTTTTAGAGATCTACTGGGGTGTTACATCATAGTTTACATTGACAACATTCTTATTTATTCACAGAATTACCAGGTGCATGTCAAGCACGTTCGTGAGGTGCTGCGCAGGTTGGGGAGTAACCAGTTATAGCCTAAGGCTGAGAAATGTGTGTTCCATGTTCCCTCCATCTCTTTTTTGGGCTACAGGCTTACCGACAGCAGAGTGGAGATGGAGGTGGACAAGGTCTAAGCAGTGAGATCCTGGCCGGTACCCACTACCGTGAAACAGCTTCAAGGTTTTATGGTTTCGCCAATTTCTACCGGCGCTTTATCAGATCCTTAAGTTCCATCGTGGCACCCCTGACCTCCCTGCTAAAAGGGGGGGTGCGGCATCTAAAGTGGTCTGAGGAAGCGGAAGGGCCTGGTGAGCGTTAAAGGAGAGATTTACCACTGCACCTATCCTTCGACACCCCGATCCTGATCTCCCTTTTGTGATGGAAGTGGATGCTTCGGAAGTAGGCTTGGGCGCAGTGCTGTCTCAGCAGCAAGGTAACCCCCCCAAACTATACCCCTGTGCCTTCTTCTCCAGGAAGCTCCAGCAGGCGAGTGCAATTATGATGGGGGGTATCGTGAACTGCTAGCGGTAGTGGACGCATTGAAGACCTGGAGGCACTGGCTGGAGGGAGCCAAGCACCCTTTCCTGGTCTGGACGGACCACCGCAATCTTCAGTACCTGAAAGCGGCTAAGCGTCTAAACCCCTGACAAGCCAAGTGGGCCTTGTTTCTGACCCGATTCGATTATAGGTTGTCTTATCGCCCGGGGACGAAGAATGGCAAGGCGGATGCGCTCTCACACATACATGACACGGAGAGTGAAGGGGTTGTGGAATTGACATTCATTCCCTCTGAGCGCATTGTTGCGCCCATTCAAAGGGAGGCGGACAGCGATATACAGAGAGCCCTGGCATGGGAACTGGCGCCCCCTAACTGTCCCCAGCACCTTTCCTTTGTCCCCACAGATGCACCAGAGCATCTGCTGGTGTGGGTCCATACGTCCCTGGCTTCGGGTCACCCGGGAATATGCCGGACCCTCAACCTCCTCAAGACGAAGTACTGGTGGCCTACTATGGGGCAGGACGTTAGGAGGTACATCCTCTCCTGTGCCACCTGTGCGCAAAGTTACACTCCTCAGCAACTACCCTTCGGTAAGCTCCACCCACTCCCCATACCACAGAGACCGTGGTCACATTTGAGTGCTGATTTTATTACCGATTTGCCTTTGTCACAAGAGAATACTGTGATTCCGAAAAAGCAACGTGGCACCTCCTTCTCGATCCCATGGGCCCACCACCTGTAGGAGGAACCACTGGGGTCGGGTGCGCTGCCAAATGGGTGGTAGTGAAGGTCGGGGCCTCAATGGACCAGACCTGGGCAGCAGAGGCTGGCTCTGGGGACGTGGAACGTCACCTCTCTGTTGGGGAAGGAGCCGGAACTTGTCCGGGAGGTGGAGCACTATCAATTAGATCTGGTGGGGCTTACCTCTACGCACAGTCTCGGTTCTGGAACCATTCTCCTGGATAGGGGTTGGACTCTTTTCTTCTCCGGAGGTGCCCAGGGTGTGAGGCACCGGGTGGGTGTGGGGATACTCACAAGTCCCCGGCTGAGCACTGCTACATTGGAGTTTACCCCGGTGGATGAGAGGGTCGCCTCCCTGCGCCTGCGGGTTGTGGGGGGGAAAACTCTGACTGTTGTTTGTGTATATGCACCAAACAGGAGTTCAGAGTATTCAGCCTTCTTGGAGACCTTGAATGGAGTCCTACATGGGGCTCCAGTTGGGGATTCCAGAGTTCTGCTGGGGGACTTCAACACACATGTGAGCAATGATGGAGACACGTGGAGAGGTGTGATTGGGAAGAACGGCCTCCCTGATCTAAACCTGAGTGGTTGTTCATTGTTGGACTTCTGTGCTAGTCATGGGTTGTCTATAACGAACACCATGTTCGAACATAGGGATGCTCATAAGTGTACTTGGTACCAGAGCACCCTAGGTCAAAGGTCAATGATCGATTTTATAATTGTTTCATCTGATCTGAGGCTGTATGTTCTGGACACTCGGGTGAAGAGAGGGCCGGAGCTGTCAACCGATCACCATCCGGAGCTGTGGTCTTAGGGTCTTGGGTGCCTCAAGGGGCGGTAACCCAAGAACACCGTGGTGGACACCAGTGGTCAGGGAAGCCGTCCGACTGAAGAAGGAGTGTTTCCGGGATATGTTATCCCGGAGGACTCCAGAGGCAGTTGCAGGGTACCGTAGGGCCCGAAGGGCTGCAGCCTCTCCGTGAAAGAGGCAAAGCAGCGGGTGTGGGAGAAGTTCGGAGAAGACATGGAGAAGGACTTTCGGCCGGCACCAAAGTGCTTCTGGAACACTGTCCGCCACCTCAGAAGGGGGAAGCGGGGAACCATCCAAGCTGTATACAGTAAGGATGGGACTTTGTTGACCTCAACGGAGGAGGTAATAGGGCGGTGGAAGGAGCACTTTGAGGAACTCCTGAATCCAACTAATACGCACTCTATATTAGAGGCAGAGGTAGTCAAACAACTCCACAGTGGCAAAACCCCAGGGATTGATGAGATCCGTCCAGAAATGCTGAAAGCTCTGGGTGTGGAGGGGCTGTTTTGGTTGACACGCCTCTTCAACATTGCGTGGAAGTTTGGGACAGTGCCAATGGAGTGGCAGACCGGGGTGGTGGTTCCCCTGTTCAAAAAGTGGGACCAGAGGGTGTGTGCCAATTACAGGGGTATCACACTTCTCAGCCTCCCTGACCGATAGTCGAACCTCAGGTTGAAGAGGAACAATGTGGATTCAGTCCTGGTCGTGGAACAACGGATCAGGTTTTTACTCTCGCAAGGATCCTAGACGGGGCCTGGCAGTATGCCCATCCTGTCTACATGTGTTTTGTTAAGCGGCTGGGATGAGGATCAGCACCTCTAAATCTGAGGCCATGGTTCTCAGCAGGAAACCGGTGGAGTGCCTACTCCATGTAGGGAATGAGTCCTTACCCCAAGTGAGGGAGTTCAAATACCTTGGGGTCTTATTTGTGAGTTAGGGGACAATGGAGCGGGAGATTGGTCGGAGAATCGGTGCAGCGGGTGCGGTATTACATTCAATATATCGCACCGTTGTGACGAAAAGAGAGCTGAGCCAGAAGGCAAAGCTCTTGATCTACCGGGCAGTTTTTGTTCCTACCCTCATTTATGGTCATGAAGGCTGGGTCATGACCAAAAGAACGAGATCCAGGGTACAAGCGGCCGAAATGGGTTTGCTCAGGAGGGTGGCTGGCATCTCCCTTAGAGATAGGGTGAGAAGCTCAGTCATCCGTGAGGATCTCAGAGTAGAGCCGCTGCTCCTTTGCGTCAAAAGGAGCCAGTTGAGGAGGTTTGGGCATCTGGTAAGGATGCCCCCTGGGCGCCTCCCTAGGGAGGAGTTCCAGGCACGTCCAGCTGGGAGGAGGCCTCAGGAAAGACCCAGGACTAGGTGGCGGGATTATATCTTTAACCTGGCCTGGGAACGCCTCGGAATCCCCCAATCGGAGCTAGTTAATGTGGAAGGTATTTGGTACAACACAGTCTCTACCTGGGTCAGGATGTCGTTCCAAACTGGATGAAAGAGCCAGGAGGAAACTGGTCAGAGTGGCTACCAAGAGGCCTAAAACAACTCTAAAGCAGATGCAGGAATTCATGACAAAGAGTGTTCATTTTGTGCATGTGACAACAATATCACAAATTCTCCACAAATGTGGCTTGTATGGGAGGGTTGCAAGAAAAAACCCACTCCTCAAAAAAGGCCACATGCAGTCACAACTGAGCTTTGCCAAAACGCACCTTGAAGATTCTAAGGCCACGTGGAAAGAGGTGTTATGGTCAGATGAGACTAAAATCGAATTGTATGGCCTCAACACCAAGCGATATGTCTGGCGATAATCCATCTAAATAACACCATCTAAATAACACCATTCCTACAATAAAGCATGGAGGTGGTAATATCATGTTGTGGGGTTGTTTCTCTGCAGCAGGGACTGGAGTATTTGTCAGGATAGAAGAAAAAATGGATGGGGCAAAATACTGTCGAATTCTTGAGGATAACCTGCTGCTCTCTGCCAGAAAGTTGTAAATTGATTTACCTTCCAACATGACAATGACCGAAAGCACACAGCAAAACTTTTTGAAGGAGAAAAAGGTGAATGTCCTTGCATGGCCTAGTCAGAGCCCAGACTTAAAACCTATTGAAAATCTGTGGAATGACTTGAAGACAGCAGTCCACAAACGGTCACCATCAAATTTAACTGAACTTGAGCAGTTCTGCAAAGAAAGGTGGTAAAATATTGCAAAGTCTAGATGTGCAAAGTTAGTGTAGACATATCCCAACAGACTAAAGGCTGTAATTAAAGCAAAACGTGGTTCAACAAAATACTGAAACAAGGGGGTGATCCTTTTTTCAACTCAGTGATTGTTTTTTTATTGTTTTTTTATGACATGTTGGTGTTATATCTTTCACTTGGATGTTATAAGTTGCACTGAGTAAATACATCTCTGAATGAAACAAAAACTCGGTCTGTCTTCATTTCAGGCTGCAAAGCACCAAAATGTGACTACTTTACAGGAGGGTGATTCTTTTCTATACCCACTGTATCTCTCTGCTTGCGCTAATTCCAGATGACACACATTATCAATCTCACATTTGTCTTATGTTTTTTTTTTGATATGGTCTCTGTAGGCCACAATAATTCCTCATGTGACTTGTTTTGATTGTTATTAATCTTTATCATATTGGTTGTGGTGTTTTTAACCATTAAATCATGTTTCACCCACATTTTCTTCCTATTGTCCATAGGTGCACCAATTGTGATGTCCTTTCCCCACTTTTATCAAGCAGATAAGAAGTACATTAATGCTGTTAAAGGATTGAACCCAAACAAAGATGAGCATGAGACGTACCTTGACCTTAATCCGGTATGAGTACAACTGCGTTACTCCCATCTATAGCAATAAGGCCAATTTGTGGGAAATGTATTAAGTGTAATAACTATGTGACCATTGGAATGTGTTTATGCCATTGCAGTGGATTTTGTGCTGCTGTCAGAATGTATACTTTTCCACTTTATTCTCTTACATATTTTGTTTAGACCACTGGGGTCCCCATTCGTTCCTGCAAGAGAGCCCAGCTCAATATAATTCTGAACAAAGTTCAAGGCTTTCCGTAAGTATACAAATCTTTATGGAATCCTACACTTTGACGCCTGACTTCACTCATTTTACATCAGGGATGTGTAGGCCGGTTGTTGATCCTTCACTCACTAAAATTTCATTTCCACAGAAAAACCAAACATCTGAATGAAATAATTTTCCCCATTATGTATGTCAATGAGGTAAGTCCTCTCTCTTTTCAAGTTTTTTGAAACTGTCAGTCCTTAAAGATGAAGTCTGCAATTTTGGCCACAACTTGTTTAATTCGGCGTTATTGCGCTAAAAAGGGTTCCTGAAAATAGTGTACTATGTTATGAAAACCACCTGACCTAAACCTATTAGTTATTTCATGGCTAGCTGAGGAATGACAGTGATTCTACTTAATGGTTATAGCATTAATAGATCGAAAACACATTCTAGCCAAAATGGAATGTTTAAAACATTTATTTTGTTAATTCCACAGACTGCAATCTTTAATATTCAGCTATAGAAAATATTTCTGTTCGAATAACGAACAGTTAATAACTGTGTAATAACTGGTTTTAAACATCAGATGATGACTTAATATCCCATGTGCACCACCAGATGGCCACAATCGACGACTCTTCTGCAGCCCAGATGAGGTCCTTTCTAGGCATTTGGTTTTGAGTATGTCAACACCTGTACAAAACTCCTGTAATTGTACTTCTACATTCTAAACATTTGAGGGGTAAATATGACATTGACTTCTTTACTAAATATATTTAGTACTGTGTCAGAGAATGCAAAATATAGGTATTATAAACGTATTAAGAATCAGTTGCCATTGAAAATGGATGTGCTGCCTTTTCTGATGTGCAGGGAGTTTCTTTTAGATTATAATGTCAGAACTTTAGAGAAAACAATGAATGATCTGTGAGGACAACAGAGGTTTGGGGAAGCTCATTTATTCTTGCTCTAAATAAAAGTCTTCCTGTTCTGGGATGTATGAATGGTTGACTTATTTGCACACATGACCCTTTTATAGTACAACAACTATTATGAATATTGCACAAACATTATTAATCCAAATATTTTTTCATAATTGTGTTGGTCTTAAAAGTCAAACATCTTAGTTGCAACTGCAAAAAATATCAGTTGTCACTTCACTGCATGAATCATCAATATGTATTCACCAAAGTAACAACAACAACACCAACAACAATAACACAGTATGGTCAAAAACGTAGTAACTTTTTAGAATATGTTATATAGTTTTGCCTCCTGTGTGGCGTATCGTTCTAAGACACTGCAACAGTGACAACGTTCACGGTGGCCAGGGTTCAAATCATGGTCACGCGAGGACTGTTAGTGGTTCTGCAAATTGGTTCAGCACTGCCCGATGTGGACAGGTGTATAGACAAATACAATTACGTACCTTGTCACATCTTTTTCATGCATCTCCTTGTGCAGTGTGATGCCCATGAGATAAGGTTAAAGGTTAAAGGGAACTGGACATGAGAAATTGGGAGGGGAGAATAATTGGTGTGGTAGCGTATATCTTGACAATGTTATTTCCATCTGTCTCGATATAGATACACACGGTGAGGAGTAATAAATACACAAGGCTTAACATGACCATTCATCTAACTAATTACTAGAATCAGGTGTGCTTAATTAGGACTGGAATGGAAACCTAAACGATGTTAGCGGTCCAGGAGCCGGATTGAGCACCCCAGAGTGTACTTGACAGCCGCTGTCGGTGGATGTTAATTGGGGACGCCGGGCTCGCATTACGTTCGGGACCGGAGTGAATGGAACTTAATTAGGGACGCCGGGCTCACATTATGTTCAGGACTGGAGTGAATGGATCTTAATTGGGGACAATGGGCTCGCATTACCGTCCGGACTGGGGGAAGCGGTATCACACAATGGGTTTGATGCGCTACACACCGTTCCATTCACTCCGGTCCCGAATGAAATGCGAGCCCAGCATCCCCAATTAAGATCTACTGACCGCGGCTGGTACTTGAGTATTTGTTACAGGAATCTATGGAAAATACAAATAACTAGTAATCCTGTGTAAACATGCAGAAGTGTCATGTTTCACTTTGTACCATGTAGAGGTCAGGTCAAGATTTATTTTTAGCCAAATTTTTCTAGGGGTATCCAAACTTTTGAATACAATTGTATGAATATTTTAAATGCTACCTACCCAATAAAGAGAACATTAAAAAGGTTACATGTTTTTTTCTCTCTGTTGTCAAAAACAATGTTACTGCATTACTTGACTATTATCCTTCCCCCCTGATGATTCGCTACAGCATTTTTTACTTTTCTTGTTTGAACAGATGTTGCCCCCCTTCTGCATGGCCCATCCCATTGGATTGTTGTAGTACCTAAATACAATGAAGTTACACGCAATTATATAAATTCTAGAGTGCACCCAGTTTGTTCACTTCCCAGCAAGCAACATCAAAGGATCTGATGCATAACATATGGTTTATAAACAATGGGTGTTTTGTCTGATTCCACTGAACGGCAAGCTAAAGTATGTGTCGGGAAAAAAATGGCTGCATGACCGCACTGAAAAGTTCACGGTAGCCTCCATTACTGTTCGCCAACCAAATAAACACAAAGTAATGGCTATATTCAATGGGTAATAGATTACGGTTTAGAAACTGATAGCGCATACCCTAAGTCAAACCTATACTAGTTTAGTGGTGAATTAAACCACCAGGTAAAATAATGCGCTAATATCAAGGTGAATCTATAGCAGATATGCCTCAAGTTAGAGTTCTTTATACAGTTATATACTTAATAAATATTTGCCTTATGTTTAGAAGTCAGAAACCTCATTGATACATTAATAAAGACGGCCTTGCTGTTGAAATGTTGCTGATAAATGCATATATTTAAATGATAGCCTCTAGGGTTCCAAAGGATCTGACAATTTCAGGGAAATGGATCAAAATTCACACAATCCTCATTCATTGTGTTGTGACATTGAAAGAAAGTTTGTTTATACAGTTTTAATAAGAGAAACACTATTATGTTGAATGTTTTATTGGATTGTAGACTGGTATAAGAAAATACTATATGATATATTTTTCGATGGGAAGTTAAGCCCGGGAATATTGGAAATTTTGTTTGAATCCACCAAAACATTTTCTTGTGACAGTAAACATTTTGTGAAAGACACAAGGCAATTCTAGGTATTATTTAGCTTCGGTGTCACAATAAAAAACATTTTGCACCTACGTGTTCGGTAGGTTGTCTAAAACAAATGGTAATAATCCCAATACAATCCTACACTGCTCAAAAGAATTAAAGGTACGCTCCAGACCCCAAAACAGTTCAAAATTGTTGTGCCGGTCATGTTTCCGATATGATAGTCACTAAATACACCTTCTAGGCACGCTCGATAATTCCCAACTGAGCCATTGTAAGTTGTCCACAAACCTTCAGTTATGTCACTGTAGCACTTAAAGAAGTACCGAACGCGGTGAAAAGGTGTATTTAGTGACTTTCATGTTGTAAATATGACCGGCACAATGATTATGAAGTGTCATTCAAATCAAACATTGGGTCTCGATGACCGAAACGTTTAATAAAATCTAAATCTTTACTTTACATTGTAGGGTCTGACGTGCTAGCCAACAAACCCATGACTGCTGCTAGATACCGGGATGAAATCCACAGATCTGTTGTCAGATCTTATGCTGGTGCAGTAAAATAACCTAACAACGGTCAATGGAATATGCAATCCAGACAACATTTTGGCATGCTCCTAATGAGATGCTGGGTCTCCTCCCAGACCTTGATCAGGTCATCAATGAGCTCCTGGACAGTCTGTGGCAATACTTGGTGGGGCCAGGGGCACCAATACATAACGTCCCAGAGGTTCTCAATTGGATTCAGGTCTGGGGAACATGAGGGCCAGTCAATTGCATCAATCCCTTTGTCATCCAGGAACTGCCTACGCACTTTGGCCACATGAGGCCGGGCATTGTCCTGCACCAGGCGGAACCCAGGGCCCACTGCACCAGCATAAGATCTGACAATGCCTCTGTGGATTTCATCCCGGTATCTAGCAGCAGTCATGAATCCGTTGGCTAGCATGTGGAGGTCTGTGAGACCCTACAATCATATTCCTCCCCAGACCATCACTGACCCACTGTCAAACCGATCGTGTTGTATGATGTTGCAGGCAGCATAGCATTCAACATAGCGTTTCTAGATTCTTTCAGGGATTTCATGTGTGCTCAGTGTAAACCTGATCTCATCTGTGAAGAAAAGGGGCGCCAATGACGGACCTGCAAATTCTGGTGTTCTCTGGCGAATGCCAATCAAGCTGCATGGTGCTGGGCTGTGTGCACCGGTCCTGCTAAAGGACATCGGGCCCTCTTGCATCCCCACGGAGTATGTTTCTGACCATCAGGTTGATTTGTAGGTCAGAAACATGCACACCAGAAGCCCATTGGAGGTCATTTGTAGGGGCTCTAGCTGTGCTCCTCCTGTTCCTCTTTGCACAATGAAGCAGATACTTGTCCTGCTGCTGGATAAATGCCTTCTATGGTCCTGTCCAGGTATTCTTATGTAATTTACCATTTTCCTGGTATCTCCTCCATGCTCTTGAGACTGTACTGGGAGACACAGCTAACCTTATTGTGACTGCACATATGGATGTGCCAACCTGGAGGAGCTGGACTACCTGTGCAACCTGAATGGGCTGCAGGTACTGCCTCATGCTACCAGCAAGGACTACAGTGCTTCTGTTGTCACTTTCATTTGCAGCAAAACAGGTGACATTGATTCACAATCGCTTATGCTTCCTAACTGGACAGATTGATATCCCGGGAATTTTAATTGACTTGGTGTCAGACTGTGATGATTAATCCATGTTGTCATACTACAAAAGATCCAATGGGGGGTGAATATTTATGCAAGGCACTGTATATCAAATGCAAAAAACATCTACATTTAAATGGTATTAATATTAATTTTCATATATTTCCATTAATTCCCATATATTCCCGTTAATTCCCATGGAAGGTTTCCACCTCTGAATATTCCCTAAAATGTGCAACCCTTGATGCCTCTCAGCTTCTTATCATTGGTAAAGTGTTCTACTCTGCCAGGCAGCACCTTGTCTATACAGTTGTGCATTTCTTCCACCTCCATACAAGAGCAACAGACTTTATTGGTAGACTTGTACATTTTTATATGCCCAACAAGGTATCTGACAGTGAATTCACTCCACAGGATTTCTGTGTATATATCCAGAATAAAGCAGCAGGTGTTGTCTGTAAATAAAGATTGTTGCATGCTCTCATTTTACTCTACAAGTAACCTTGAAGTGTTGTACACCTAACCTTGATTCTCAGGAAAACGCTAAACCTAAAAATGCAAGATCCTATGAAAAAAGGTGCTGAAAGGTCACTGAATGTCACTTAAGGAGGCAATAACCTTGAGCGTGAAACATTTGGTGTCACATGAGTCCAAAAACTGCATGATCTGTCTCTCAAGTTTCACTTGTAAAAAGTAAATGTGATAAGTGTACACTTGCAATGGTCCTTTTACAAACCTGCCTATCACTTATGTCAAGGCCCTGCTGCACCAGGCATTGCTCCTCTAGTCTAATCCTCCATGTATGCCGCTGATATTCAGAGTTTTTCTATCCTAAAAATGGTCTTCTGTTTTGTGTAAAGAACTCTGCTGTAAATAGCCTTAGGTCTAGAAAGCCGTGTACTGTATTTAACAGTCCATGTGTGTACATCTCTGTTGCCATGACAACGCTACACACCCTATATACTCCCACACCTGTTAATTATTTTGGGAAAATACTACTTGCATTATTTGACTTAGACTGTCATGTTTTTAACCCTTGACTACTCCCTCCACACATTGCATTAATGAGTGCATTCATTGTAAAAAATGAAAAAAATGTATGCAGTATACATGTCTAGACAAATTTGGACACAATTTTCATAATTTTAGCTAGGTACGCCACCACAATGGAACTGAAATGAAACAACTGAGATGCAATTGAAATGCAGACTTTCAGCTTCAATTCAAGGGGTTGATCGAAAATTTAATATGAAACGTTTAGGAATTGCATCCATTTTCATACACAGTCCCCTTTTTTCAGGGGCTCAAATGTAATTGGACAAATTAACACAATCATATATAAAATGTTCATTTTCAATACTTTGTAGAGAATCCTTTGTAGGCAATGACTGCTTGAAGTCTAGAACGCATAGACATCACCAAATGCTGGGTTTCCTCCTTTGTAAATGCTTTGCCAGGCCTTTACTGCAGCTGTCTTCAGTTGTTGTTTGTTTGTGGGTCTTTCTGCCTTAAGTTTTGTCTTCAGCAAGTAAAATGCATCCTCGAATGGGATTGAGATCAGGTGATTACAGATGTTGTGGTATGCTTTGGATCATGAGCCATTCCAAGCCTTTTCCATACTTTTTTCTTCCCATCATTCTGGAACAGGTTGATCTTCGTTTAATCTGTCCAAAGAATGCGGTTCTAGAGCTGGGCTGGCTTTTGTAGATGTTGTCTGGGAAAATCTGCCTTTCTATTCTCAAGGCTTATGAACCGTATATTTCAGAAGTTTGAAAACAGGAAATACGTTATACAGTGGGGCAAAAAAACATTTAGTCAGCCACCAATTGTGCAAGTTCTCCCACTTAAAAAGATGAGAGAAGCCTGTAATTTTCATCATAGCTACACTTCAACTATGAGACAAAATAAGGAAAAAAAAACAATCCAGAAAATCACATTGTAGGATTTCTATATTCGTCCTTCTATTAAATTGCACCTGCACGTTTCATTTCTTGGATTCATGAGAGAACATTCCACACATTCCATACATTCCAATATATTGCAACTTTCACAGTTAAGGTTATGGTTAAGGTTAGGCATGAGGTTTCTAACGGTTAAGGTTAGGCATGAGGTTTCTAACGGTTAAGGTAAGGCGTGAGGTTACTAACGGTTAAGGTTAGGCATGACGTTACTGAGGTTAAAATTAAGATGAAGGTTAGGGTTAACGTTACAAAAAATGACAATCTCATGTCTGCATCACGCTGCAATGGACAACAAAACACACTAAGTGTCCATCTGGATTTGAACTTGCGAACACCGGCATGAAAGTCAGATTTATACACTTGTCCACCAACCCCCACCCTAGACAAATTTACGCTACTTACATCCTACGTCATAATCTTCATATGTTCATAACATTATTCATTTGTTAAATTTAGTTCCCTCAAACAAAATTGAATCTCTCATACGTTCATATTTCACATATTTCCGTTTTGCAAAATAGTTCCCTCAGAATGTATGTCATGCAATTTTTGGTTTGAATGGTTTGCACCTTGTTGTGAACCCTCTTTATTTGCTATCGTGAAGTCTTCTCTTGATGGTAGAATTGGATAATGATATGCCGACCTCCTGGAGATTGTTCTTTACTTGGCTGGATGTTGTGAGCGGGGTTTTCTTTACCATGGAATTGATCCTACGATCATCCAGCACTGTTGTCTTCTGTGGACGTCCAGGCCTTTTTGTGTTGCAGAGCTGCTATATCTCTGATGGATTTTATTATTTTAAAATTTTTTGCAGCCTAATGATGGCTTGTTTCACTTGCACTGAGAGCTCCTTTGACCGCATGTTTTGGGATCACAGCAACAGCTTCCAAATGCGAATGCCACACCTGGACAAACAATCCCCCATAATGACAATGTGAAAGAAGTTTGAAATCTTCGCAAATTTATTAAAAGTAAAAAGCACATGTACATAAGTATTCACAGCCTTTGCCATGACACTCAAAATTGAGCGCATGTGCATCCTGTTTCCACTGATCATCCTTGAGATGTTTCCACAACCTGATTGGAGTCATCCTGTAGTAAATTCAGTTGATTAAAATTATTTGAAAAGGCACACACCTTTCTAAATAATTTCTCACAGTTAACAGTGTATGTCAGAGCACAAACCAAGACATGAACTCCAAGGAATTGTCTGTAGACATTTGAGACAGGATTCTATCGAGGCAGAGATCTGGGGAAGGGTACAGAAAAATATATATTCATTGTTGGGCAATAATTGAACACTGATAAACAAAGTGACCTTATTACAATGGGCTGTGTACCTTCAGATCCCCCACCCAGCACAGCCAGAAGAGGACTGGCCACACCTGGCCCTATGACTAAGGTATCTTGTGCAACATCTCAACTGCTATTACCGTTTTTCCTAATTGTTAACACACAACACTTGATCTCACATCTAACTGCCATGTCAAAAAGAAATTCTGCCATCAAAATGTTTTATTTTTTTATTTAAACTTTATTTAACCAGGTGGGCACGTTGAGAACATTTTCTCATTTGAGACGGCGACCTGGCCAAGATAAAAGCGTTGAGGTACAGACAACAAGAAGTTAAACATAAAATTACAAGACAAGGTGTGCACAATAAATAGTAAAAACAAATAATAAAACAGTGAATGTACAATAAATAATACAGTGAGCAGGTCAAACAATAAGGCATTTGTAGAAGTAGTGCAACAGATGTCGATACAAGGAGGTAGATGGTTGGTGAATACAGTTGCTTGGCGCTGTACAATACAGACAGTTATAAGAAGAAAAAAAATTCAGAGTAGGGGCTGAGGTAGATGGGTACAATTGTTGAGGTACAAAGTGGCACATGTAACACTATTGAGTTCAAAAGGCCCTCTTCAGATTGATAGGAAACACACATGCATTATGGTCACAGCCCATCCATCATATCTTCATCGTTGGACAATAATTGAACACTGATAAACAAAGTGACCTTATTACAATGGACTGTGTACCTTCAGATCCCCCACCGGGTACAGCCAGAAGAGGACTGGCCACCCCCTTGAGTCTGGCCTCTCTCTAGGTTTCTTCCCAGGTCCCACCTACTAGGGAGTTTTTCCTAGCCACTGTGCATCACTTGTGTTGCTTGCTTTTGGGGGTCTCGGGCCAGGTGTCTGTCAAAGCACTTTGTGACAACTGCTGTTGTAAAAAGGGCTTTATAAATATATTTGATTGATTGATTGATTGACCTGGAGTTTGCCAAAAGGTGCATGAACAACTCCCAGACCATGAGAAACAAAATTCTCTGCTCTGATGAAACAAAGATTGAACTTAATGGCCTGAATGGCAAGCGTCATGTCCGGAGGAAATCAGGCACTGCTTATCACCTGGCCAATACCATCCTTACAGTGAAGCATGGTGGCACCGGCATCATGCTGTTGGTGGGTTTTTCAGCGGCAGGAACTAGGAGACTAGTCAGAGTCGAGCGAAAGATGAATGCAGCAATGTACAGAGACATCCTTGCTGAAAACCTGCTGCAGAGTGCTCTGGACCTCAGACTGGGGTGAAGGTTTATCTTCCAACAGGACAATGACCCTAAGCATTCAACCAAGATAACAAAGGTGTGACTACAGGACAACTCTGTGAATGTCCTTGATTGGCCCAGCCAGAGCCCAGACTTGAACCTGATTGAACATCTCTGGAGAGATCTGAAAATGGCTGTGAACCAACGCTCCCCATTCAATCTGATGGAGCTTGAGAGCGTCATACCAAAAAAGACTTGAGGTTGTAACTGCTACCAAAGGTGTTTCAACAAAGTATTGAGCGAAAGGCTGTGAATACTTATGTACTCCAGACATTTTCACTAGCAAACCAACACTTAAACCACTAGGCTGCCATCAGATACTTGCAAGGTAAGATCACGTACTATACAGCAGTGATGTGGCACAGGGGTGTCACCAGACCTTCACATAATGCCCAGAACATGTCAACAACAAAGTGTATGTCACACTTTCCTTGGCTGGCACTAATCATGCACAACTAAAATTGTCCTTTGTCTATCATAACTTTTGTAGATAATCGCACCAAATTATTGTTTTTGGGTTGAATGACTTAGAAACCAATAGTGTGGCATTTGTTTAGAATATTAGTTTAAAGTTTTTTTAAATTAAACAAATTGCTTTTTTTGTTGAATGACTTAGACACCTCAAACTACTTTTTAAATGTTTTCAGAATGGACACCTACATTTTGTACAGTATTTAAGTTTTACAATTCAATTTTTCTTATAAACCTTTGAAAATTAAAAATGTCTACCTTTTTGTTATATGACTTAGAAACCTAAACCACTTTCACATTCTTCAGAGATGAATTTAACAAATAAAAGTTTTGAGTTTTTTTAATTAAAATTTGAAAATGTAAAAAAAATGCTCAAAAAAATAAAGGGAACACTAAGATAACACATCCTAGATCTGAATGAATGAACTAATCGTATTAAATACTTTCGCCTTTAATTATTTGAATGTGCTGACAACAAAATCACACAAAAATTATCAATGGAAATCAAATTTATCAACCCATGGAGGTCTGGATATGGAGTCACACTCAAAATCAAAGTGGAAAACCACAATACAGGCTGATCCAACTTTGATGTAATGTCCTTAAAACAAGTCAAAATTAGAATAGTGTGTGTGGCCTCCACGTGCCCGTATGACCTCCCGACAACGCCTGGGCATGCTCCTGATGAGGTGGAGAGAATGGTCTCCTGAGAGATGTCCTCCCAGACCTGGACTAAAGCATCCGTCAACTCCTGGACAGTCTGTGGTGCAACAATCAGATTCAGGTCTGGGGAAAGGGCGGGCCAGTCCCTATCATCAATGCCTTCCTCTTGCAGGAACTGCTGACACACTCCAGCCACATGAGGTCTAGCATTGTCTTGCATTAGGAGGAACCCAGGGCCAACCACACCAGCATATGGTCTCACAAGGGGTCTGAGGATCTCATCTCGGTACCTAATGGCAGTCAGGCTACCTCTGGCGGGCACATGGAGGGCTGTGCGGCACCCCAAAGAAATGCCACCCCACACCATTACTCACCCACCACCAAACCAGTCATGCTGGAGGATGTTGCAGGCAGCAGATCGTTCTTCGACGCGTCTCCAGATTCTGTCACGTTTGTCACATGCTCAGTGTGAACCTTCTTTCACCTGTAAGGAGAACAGGGCGCCAGTGGCAAATTTGCCAATCTTTGTGTTCTCTGGCAAATGCCAAACGTCCTGCACGGTGTTGGGCTGTAACCACAACCCCCACCTGTGGACATCTGGCCCTCATACCACCCTCATGGAGTCTGTTTCTGACCGTTTGAGTGGACACATGCACATTTGTGCCCTGCTGGAGGTCATTTTGCAGGGCTCTGGCAGTGCTCCTCCTGCTCCTCCTTGCACAAAGGCAGAGATAGTGGTCCTGCTGCTGGGTTGTTGCCCTCCTACGGCCTCCTTTATGTCTCCAGATGTACTGGCTTGTCTCATGGTAGCACCTCCAGGCTCTGGACACTATGCTGACAGACACAGCAAACCTTCTTGCCACAGCTCGCATTGATGTGTCATCCTGGATGAGCTGCACTACCTGAGACACTTGTGTGGGTTGTAGACTCCGTCTCATGCTACCACTAGAGTGAAAGCAACGTCAGTCAAAAGTGACCAAAACATCAGCGAGGAATCATAGGAACTGAGAAGTGGTCTGTAGTCACCACCTGCATTACCACTCCTTTATTAGTGGTTTCTTGCTAATTGCCTATAATTTCCACCTGTTGTCTGTTCCATTTGCACAACAGCATGTGAAATTGATTGTCGATCAGTGTTGCTTCCTGAGTGAACAGTGTGATTTCACAGACGTGTGATTGAATTGGAGTTACATTGTGTTGTTTAAGTGTTCCCTTTATTTTTTTGAGCAGTGTATTTTTAAAATGAGCATTTAAAATCTTTTTTGGGGGAAATTTAAAAGGCTGTGGAAATGTCCTCTGAACAAAAATTGTCAAAATGGTTTTAGGTTTTTAAGTCACTTACAAAAAGCTATAGTTACAAAAATCTAGGCCTATTTAAAAATTCCAATTTAAAAAGAAACAATATTTATTGGGGGTAAAAACCAAAGACTGTGCAACATTTGGGTGTGTTCTCTGAAAAATTTGAGAGTGTTTTGAGGTTTCTAGGCCAAATGATTAAAAACTATTGAGTAAATAACTTGACTAACTCAGGCATGTAATTTATTGACAGTCCCTAACCATAAGCAGGGTTATAGTGTGGCTGTGTCCGGGAAAACCAAACCTGATCTCGGATTTCAAATGTAATTTGATAGTGTTTTAAGGGTTTTAAGCCAGATGATTAAAAACAATTGTGTTAATAACTTTGAGGCATGTCATTTATTGACGGTCCCTAACCATTAGCAGGGTTATAGTGTGGTTGAGTCCGGGGAAAACCAGACCTGTTTTCGAATATAATTTGATAGTGTTTTGAGGTATCTAAGCCAAATGATTAAACACTATTTAATAAATAACTTTGAGGTATGTCATTTATTGACGGTCCCTAACCATAAGCAGGGTTATAGTGTGGCCTGATCTCGGATTTCGAATATAATTTGATAGTTTTTTGGGGATACTAAGCGAATGAATAAAAACTATTGAGTAAATATCTTTGAGGCATGTCATTTATTGATGGTCCCTAACCATAAACAGGGTTATAGTGTGGCTGAGTCCGGGAAAACCAGACCTGATCTCGGATTTCAAATATCTTTTGGATATCTAATATCCAACAAACTTTACCTCGGTTTAAAGCCGTTATAACAAATAATGTAATAGCCCACATAACAGCTAATGTAATTACACACATTCAATCCCCTCAGCCCCATGTCATGTGTTTATGCATTATCGAAAGTCTGGTGACGTGCGTGACGTGCTTCTTCCACCGGGGTAAAGTCGTTTTTCTTTTTGATATTCAAGGGAGATTCGACAGCTCTTCCCGTGTAGCTCCAGGTAATCCTAGGCGATTCTTCCCAAAAAAATATTAATATGTGTGAGGAACTGTGTAGGACATTTCACAGTCTCGTTTAATCGTTATCGTTACCCAGAATCGGGAACGGGAAGAGCTGTCGAATCTCTCTTGAATATCAAAAAGAAAAACAACCTTTACCCCGGCTCTCAACGTACCTGACCAGTAGTTAGCGCTGGGTTAGCTGTTGCTCAACAGGCAACATTGCAGTAATCACAGTCACAAACGATGACAAATCAGTGAATCTTTCAGGTGCACAGGGGATAAGTCAGAAAGAAAGAGGGGAAGAAATCTCAAAACAGGTACTGTTTGTACTTTTGACCGTTTTGCAGACAGTTCAAATATTGGAATTCTCTTACTACTAAGTTGTTGTTTTTTCACTGTTTCTCCTCACTTCCCTTAAATGTATGCACTTGCAGTAAGTTGCTCTGGATTAGAGCTTCTACTAAATATGAAATGTTTAGACTAGATAATAATCTAGCAACCAGGGTTGTTTTCAAATTTAGCAAAAACACATATGTAAAATGTAGGTGTATATTTAGAATAGTTATTCAAAGGTTTATTATGGCTGCCTCTGCCTGTGTTGATGGGCCTAAACCATTTCGGTTGTAATACCAATACCTATTCACTAGTATACATTTATAGCCTGGAAAAATCCAGATCCAAATCTGGAGGATATAAGGGTCTGGCTTCGAGTAATGAAAATAACCCAACTCGAGGGGCGGCACCAAGCATGCATTTGAAAATCTCACTGTACGCAACTAGATAACACTATGACCTATCACCAGTGGTTTTTCGCTAAGCCCCTATGGCAGAGCTAATTGGTAGATAAAATTATTGCCGTATCAGGTCGGCAAAACAGCAAAAACTAACTACAATGAATCTAACTCGCTCATTGTAGTGTCCAAAGCCGTTTTAAACATCTGGGGTTCATCCATAGCGATCTTACAGTGTTTACTAATGACTTTGAGGTCGCAGCGCTGTCGTCATCTGTTTAACACGCCTCTGGCACGCCTATATCAGATACACCGATGTGATTGGTGCAGCTCGGCTACAAGGGCATAGTTAATGAGCAGAATTACTCGGTGCCAGAGTAACTTGCTGAGCAAATTCAAATTGTGCTCACGCGAGAACTCTGGATTTCCAGGGTAATACATTTACATATTAGGCCTATGCGGAGCAATACAATATATTTTCAGAGCTTGGTGAAACCAACACACAACTGAATAGCAATTCTAATATAAAGTTGTGAATGTTATCTGAAAATGGGCAGTTATTCTAATTACGGTAGATGTTGCTCTGCGGTGTATAGTGTATGTACTGTATATGCTACTGCTAGACCATAGAATAGATTGCCACTCTAACTTACATCTGTTTTATAACTCCATTAGTTGGCCTATTAAAATACATAAGATGGACATCATTAGACCCCACTTCTATACGTATGAGTCTTAGCAGAGTCATGTAGCTCAGAGCCATCTAGCACACCACCACCTCTACAGCCAGAGCTACAGTATGTAATGTTTTGTTGAAAAATAATATCAAGGTAAGCTACTTGGGTGAAGGGTCCGGAGTGTTTGTGTGCGGGGGTGGGTGCGCATCATCCCAAAATCTCGCCTAGGGCGCCAACGTTTTTAGAGCCAGCCCTGGTATGAAACCAACTCATGGCCTTTGAAAATACTAGGTTGAATTAAATTGTACCTGCCCTTCTAAGTGTATTTTGTTTATATGCCACATCCACAAATGCTATCAAGGCAGAGGGGTTTAAATAGCTGGGCACTGGAGGACGGCTTGATATATATTCATCAAGTTCAATGAAATGTACACCAAAAGTCTTCTCAGATCCTAAGATTGTTATCTGAGCCAAAAGCTATGTGTAAAATTCCCATACAAATACTGTACAGAGAGGACCCGGATCGAGGCCGACCAGATCCAATGTACACGTTACAATAGAGCCAGAAGTATGTGGACACTTGACAATCACACCCATTTGAACTTGTTGGAAATCCCATTGCAAAACCATGGGCATTATTATTCTTGCTCCAAGTGAATGTGCCTAGAAGGCCGGAATGCCATGACCAGGATTCGAGTCCTGGCCACCGTCACACAGCTGGTTAGCGTCATAGACCACTGCTCCACATAGGGACCAGTATGTCTTACAGTAAGCTAGTTATTGTCCGAGTCACCTCAACCAGAGCTTTTGAAAGATGTTAGCAGTTTTTAATCCATTGCATTTGTGAATGGCAATAGTTCAGATGTATTTGAAAAATGTTTCAAATTCCTTTCTAAAACGCCTCACTAGGGGGTTCGCGTGGCGTAGTGTTCTAAGTCGCGGTTTGTGGTTTGAACCGGCTGGCTTATACCGACTTTGACCGGAACCTCCAGCACAAGGCAGCACAAATTGGCATATCGCTGCCAGGATTTGAGTTAGATAAGTCAGATTATCTACTTGCCACTTTGCTCACCAGCGACTCCTTGTGTACAGGACAGGTTTTTCTAATTTTCTATGGGCCTGTGCAAATTATAGCCTCAGTTTCCTGTTCTTAGCTGTCAGGAGTGGTACAGTGTGGTCTTGTGCTGCTGTAGCACATCTGCTTCAATGTTCAACATGTTGTTGAAGTCTTCTGCATATCGTGGTTGTAATGAGTGGTTATTTGAGTTACTGTTGCCATACAGAATCATTATTTTCTTTTTTTGTTTCGGGTATGGCCTTAAAATTTCTGCATTGATTTTGACAATATGACTGTTCATGCAAAAACTCTGACTGTTATGTAAGGATAGTGATCATATGAAACCGTTAAGTATCATATAGTTGTTTGGCACCTTTGTAAACGATACTGATAACAGAAATCACCCAAATGGCCCTGATCAAAAGTTTACATACCCATAAATATTTGGCTTTGTTACAGACACACAAGGTGACACACAGGTTAAAATGGCAATTATAGGTTAATTTCCCACAGCTGTGGAATTTTTAATTGCAATTAATGTCTGTGTATAAATAGTCAATGCGGTTGTTAGCGCTGACGTGGATGCATTTATATATATTATAGATATTTAGAGAGAATGTTTTCTTTCTGGAACCAGCTCCCAGAGGAGATCAGATGTGCTCCAACAGTAATCACCTTTAAATCCAGACTCAAAACACATCTGTTTAGCTACGCATTTACTGAATGAACACTGTGCTAAGTCCGAACTGATTGCACTATATTTTGTATGGTTAGTTCAGTCTCTTTTATTTCTTAAACTTTACTATTTTCTAATTGTTTTTCATTTTTAATTGCTTTAATTTTATCTTTAATCTTTTTTAAATTTTTATTCTTTCCTGTTTATGTCAAGCACCTTGAATTGCCATTGTGTATGAAATGAGCTATATAAATAAACTTGCCTTGCCTTTTAAACATTTGAATCTTGGAAAATTGCTTTTTTTTTTGCTCACTTAAAAACCTCATCACTTATAAATTGTCAAATTGTTCAGAGAGGACATCACAGTTTTTGGACTTTCCCAAGAAAAGCTATTGAATATTTTAATTTTAAAATATTTATTAAAACAAATCTAAACTTTTGGGGGAGATTGCAAAGGCTGAGCAACACATGGTTTCCAGTGTGAACAATGTGACAGTGTTTTGAGGTTTCTAAGTCATTCAACAAAAACACTATTGAATTGGTAAATTAACTGCCCTCGCCCCAGTAGGATAACTGGCTCTTCCAAGAAAAGTCTTGAATTACTGACACAAAAAAGCATTTTTTACTAGATTATAGATACAGTTAATATTATTCCTATTATGAAAATGTATCATTTTTTTTTATCACTAGACCAGTGGATTATTTTCCTTTAGGCTTTCCTAATTGTGCATGAAAAACAAATATATAGATTTAACTTCATTGAGATATATCTACAATGTATTCAATATATAAAAACAGTTCAATTTACCTCTGAATCATTTTGTGGGATTATCTACAAAAGATGTTGTTATTCAAAGTACTATTTTTGTTGTGCATTTTCAGTGCCATCCAGGGAAAGTGTTGGGGGATAAATTTGTTTAAATGTGGGCATTATATGAAATAAATTACTTTGAGACGTGTAAATTATTGATGGTTCCTAACCATAAGCAGTCAACTGTGGACAAAGTTCTATGATTTTAGAAACAAAATTCGAATCTGCCTACTGGTTTCAACTTCAAAAACGTAGTGCCTGTTAAGATTCATGGATGGATATGAATGATCTCTCCTGCTAGCGTGCAATTGAAGCAGCGCATGCAGAAGTCAACATTCACAAAGCATTGTTGTCATTCCTTGCAAATGTTGATTGCATTGCTGTGTTTGTCAGCTTGCAGAACACTCAAGGCTGACAAAAAAACACCCGTGGCTACAGCCCCAAAAGCCTGAGTCTGGTGACGCCTCGTGTCTGACCCAACGACAATCGCACAAGATTTTTTTATTGACGCTCCAAAATAACGAGGAGTCCAGCGAGTGTTGGAGGAGTTGCTGGTACCTTTTGGAAACAAGCCATTTGGTGTCTTGGATTTGGCCTTTGAACTGTGTGCGTTATTTTTCGAGAGACAATCGAAAAAGAATCGTTCCCAGGACTGCATACTGAATCCCGAATTTGGGATATCAGTATTAATATAGACGAACAGGCAAGCATTGGATTCTATTGGACGACTGGTAAGTGTGCATTTAGTTTCCATGCTTATTGTGTTTCCACAACAATGTTAGTGAAAAAATCTACTGAAATTGCCACCATCTTGGTGGATTGTGATGTGTAACATGAGAAAACAGAGGTTAGGTCATGTATGTCATGATTGTAAAAAACAGTGGCTATCTGTACATCTATGCCAAGCACAAACCAGTACAGAAGGCATCAATTAATTGTTGATGAGGACCATGCTTCTTTTCACAATCATTTTGGAGGGCCATAGAAAAATGTATTGGTGGCGAAGGGAGGATCAAGTCTATTTTGACTAAAGATCCCAAAACTCCTCTGGTAGCTCCATAAATAAAAAACAAACAGTCCCTAAGCATAAGGACAAGGTGACACTCCAGTGGGTACAGGTTCTGGAGTGGCCATCACAGACCTTGATATCATCAAACCACGCTGGGGAGATCTCAAATGTGCGGTTCATGCAAGACAAACTAGGAATTTGTATGACCTAGAGGCATTTTGCCAGGACGAATGGGCAGCTATACCACCTGCAATAATTTGGGGCCTCATAGGCAATTATCACAAACAATTGCACCCTGTCATTGATGCTAAACGGGGCAATACATCGTAAGAACTGAGGGTATGCAGACTTTTGAACAGGGATCATTTCATTATTTTCTTTGTTACCATGTTCTGTTTTATGATTGTGTCATTATTTTATGACCTACAGTTCAATATGAATCCCATGAGAAATAAAAACAAATAGTTTTGCCTGTTCACTCATGTTTTCTTAAGAAATTGTACATCTATTACCAATTTTCCAGGGCTATACAAACTTTAAGCACAACTGTAATTAATTTTTGGAACCCTTTGAATCACACACCGCTGCAATGCAATCACATTGACGTTTCTCAAAAAGCCTTTCTAGTTTTGATTAGTCACCCAGCACTTTATTTGTTTTGTATTTACGTTCCATCGTAGTGTTGAGTAGCTATCGGTCATCGTGCTTTGTTGCCCGTCATGTTAGTGTGTTTAGCATTTTGCAGTTTATTATTTTGTAAATGGTATTTTTTAATTAAACAGTTTGATTTTTTACCTCTTCAGAGCATATACCGTTGTTCCTCTCAGTTTAAGGACACTAATTGAACACTGATAAACAATGTGACCTTAATACAATGGGCTGTGTACCTTCAGATTCCCACCTGGTACAGTCAGAAGAAAACCCCCTTGAGTCTGGCCTCTCTCTAGGTTTCTTCCTGGGTTCACTGTGACAACTGCTGTTGTAAAAAGGGCTTAGTGGAAAATTAGACAAGACCAATTGGGAGAAATCACACAAAAACCTGTAACCTGTAAAGGTGCGAGAAATCACACAAAAACCTGTAACCTGTAAAGGTGCGAGAAATCACACAAAAACCTGTAACCTGTAAAGGTGCGAGAAATCACACAAAAACCTGTAACCTGTAAAGGTGCGAGAAATCACACAAAAACCTGTAACCTGTAAAGGTGCGAGAAATTACACAAAAACCTGTAACCTGTAAAGGTGCGAGAAATCAAACAAAAACCTGTAAAGGTGCGAGAAATCAAACAAAAACCTGTAACCTGTAAAAGTGCGAGAATTCACACAAAAACCTGTAACCTGTAAAAGGTGACTGTGTAAAACTAACATTTGATCCCCTAACTCCAGCAGAAACTTTAAGGAAAGCAACAGAAAGATGGATAGACATTAATGCTTCTGGACCAACTGTAATGCCTGGCAAATTATTTATAAAGTATATTTATTTAGATATGGACATTTTGTGTGAACCACATTTGTCTTTTATTATTATTATTATTATTATTTCTACAAATATCTTATGTTCAATTCCACTTAAACCTTATCTAGTCAACAATTTTGATTGGTTTCTTCTCAAATTGAGCATGTTGGTGCCTTATATCCCAGCAGCAGGGAGGAGCTTTGGAGGAAGCTGGGGAGGAGGGGTGTGTGTTGTGAAAGGTCAGGGGATTAATTTATTGGTGGTAAGTTTAAAGCAAAATCAAAAGTAAAAAAAACAGCTGTCAACTGTGTTCTTTGCATTCATTGCAACTTTATTTTTTGCAAATACACTATAAATGTTTACAAAACCATTGTATAAACATTTGTGCAGTGTAAATAAAAAGAAATAAAAAAGAAATGTTTATTATTTTGCAATCGTTTTGCACCTAACATGACATAAGATTGTCATTTTCAGCAGCAAAAAAATTATAATAGTAATTCAATCTCAGAAGTAACATGAAATGTCTGTTAGTTGGCTACTTTTGAGACTTTGAAACTGATAAGCAATGAAATGTAAAGAAAAAAAAAATGTTTAAACAAATATTTAACTTGAAAGTCATGAAATAAAGGATGATATGGCACTAGCGTTTTCTCTTAAAGGAGGGCTTCATTCATCTATGGGTTAGATTGTGTTTAGACGTCCGGCGTGCCCGTCATAGCACAGAGGCAATCTCACTCTACATGTATACAGATAGTCAGCCTTCCATTGAATCACTGCAGTGTAACAAACCAGTGGACGTGATTCACTAAATATTTAGACAAACTCTATTTCATCATCCCTTATGTTAAACATTCACAACAATCATGGAAATGTCTCGAACATTTAGGGCTATAATACTCATTCATAACATATTCATTTGTCAAGTTATGGGTCTTTGTGAAATGAAAAGGAAAAAACTGAAATGACACAAACTAAAATGTGAAGGACCCCAGGTGAATAACAAAATTATTACTACACGATAGATAGAAAAAAAAAAAAAACAAGGAATAAAAAATATAGGGCCACAATACAAATTCATAAAACAAAGATAACATTGAACATGGATACATAAATATTGTGTTTGATTACAAAATGTATTTATAAAAATGTATTTTTACATAGTATTATGTATTGACACAGCAATACAAGGTTGTTTCCTCTCTCGCATATTAGAGCTGCATTTAACCCTTTGAAGTTCTCGCTTTTGTGCATAACAAAAAATAGAGATCACCCAAGTCTCTTCTTTTTTAATAACGCTCACCCAATTGTAAAAAAAGATATTTGTTGGGAGAAGCACACATGTCAAACACTTATAAAAAACACTGCACTTGGATCATGGCACTGTTCTAGAAGGCATCGAACATGGCACCCTACCACCAATATACAACACTACTTAAGAATAGTCCCAGTGGTCTAAGACAGTGGTTCCCAACCCTCTCTTCGGGGACCCCCCAGACAGAACATGTTTTTATTTTCACCCTTAAAATGACACAAATGATTAAATTAGTCAACTACACATTACACCTTTGACTAATTGAATCAGGTGTGCCATTTCAGGGTTAAAACAAAAACACGGCCTGTCTGGGGGTCCTTGAGGAGAGGTTTGGGAACCACTGGTCTAGGACAAAACAAAGTAGAACAGTATAAGGTGTACATGATGCCATTAGAGACACAGCCATGTTGTAGAAGGTAGGCGGTGGTGGCACAACCATTATCTCTTAAGAGAGTAAACACCAGCTGGAACAGATCTATGTAGGTTATCTTTGGTCAAGCACAGGGGAGCGAATGAACTTAATGATTGGGTACAAAGGTGAGAGGGACTAACCTGTCAGACAGTGGAAGTGTTGGTACAGTTTTATGCACACATGGCTATCAGGTTTAGCTGAATCGATTCAAGTCAATAGTGATGGTATGAGACTGATGAGTATATTATTAGGTACAGCAATGCTTTGACATAACCATGATTGCTTTTTTGCCTACTGAGGCCTACTGAGAATTGGTACTTTATAGAAATTATTTTCTTGACCAAACTATAGAATAGGGCTTTACCCAAAGCAATGTCTGACAGAAGGCCTTCAAAGCACAACCAAACTAATGCTCGGAATACTCCATTATTTACTCGGGCATCCAGCTAGAACGCTATTGTTTCCAGTTTTCCCAACCCCATGGATCATTACTCACAAAAACAAATATTACAAATATCACAATCATCTCAATATGGATGATTCTTCAGACGCGTTAAGAGTCTGTCACTATGACAACTGACGTCAAGTCACCATTAGGTAACAGAAGGGTAGTTGAAAACATTGATACTTGGATTGTGTACTAATCGGTAGTTCTGCAAATACCAGAAAACATCAGCAAGCTTTGGGAAATGTATCCTGCTCAAATATTCTACATTTAAAAAGAGTTGCTTCACAGAGACCCGGTTTAGTCATTCAGAATACATCATATCCGGTTCTGTTAATCAAATCCCTAAAGAGAATGTAAGCATAGATGGTTTATCCATAGAGAATACAAATCCATAGGTTATGGCAATTATTAGCAGCAATAATAGATAAAGAAAAAAATAGGTTACTGAAAAGCAAGTAACAAAGGCCAAGTGCACAATAACCCCTCAGAAACAGCGTTGACCCCCCCCCCCCCACCCCCCACCCGTGGA